>RJWJ010007237.1:0-58469 GCA_004363605.1 Indri indri | reverse complement strand
ATTAATTTCTTTCTATTTTTAGTAGAGACGGGGTCTTGCTCTTGCTCAGGCTGGTCTTGAACTCCTGAACTCAAACAATCCACCCGCCTCGGCCTCCCAGAGTGCTGGGATTACAGGCATGAGCCACCGCGCCTGGCCGGAAGAAGATTTTTGATGGTGCCCATGAGGAGGGAGTACAGCAAAGTATTTTGTTTTCGATTTGTGTGTGGCGTTATATTAGTTTCCTAGAGCTACAGTAACAAATGAGCACAAACTGGGTGGCTTACAATGACAGAAATTTATCTTCTCACAGTTTTGGAGGCCAGAAGTCTCAAATCAAGGGGCCAGCAGGGCTGTGCTCCCTCCAAAGGCTCTAGGGAAGAAGAGTTTCTTGCTTTGTCCAGCTTCTGCTTGCTCCAGGTGTTCCTTGGCTCATAGCTGCATCACTCCAGTCTCTGCCTCAGTCTTTGTATGACCTTTTCCTCTTCTCTTTGTGTCTCTCCTCTGAATGTCTCTTCTAAGGACACCTGTCATTGGATTTAGGGCCTGCCAGGATAATCCACGATGACTCATCTTGAGATCTTTAAATTGATTACATCTACAGAGATTCTTTTTCTAAATGAGGTCACATTTGCGGGTTTCTGGGATTAGAACATTGACATAATCTTTTTGGGAACAACCATGCAACCCCCTCTAACATGGTGAAGGAGACATAGAAAGGGTTTGATTTATTTTTCCCGGTGGGAAGAGAAGGGAACAAAGTGCTGTGGAGAGTGGCATGACTCAGTCCCTCACCTGGGCCACCTGCAGTGCTGCTGCCAACATCCAGGAAGCTCTTAGCTTGAAATGCCGGCTCCACAGGGTAAGACTGAATGGCCCGCCGGGTCTGGCTCCATGAGGGAGTGTTCCCTAGACCTCTCCACACACCTGTGGAACCTGTGCCGGTGTGAGTCCACTTCTACCTGCCTTCCAGGAGCCCCTCCTCTTCCCTGTCTCCTTCCTTGCCACTCGTCAGCCTGTTTGCTCTCTAGTACATTGCTTTCCTTGGTATTCCTCTTTTGTCATCATAGACCCACTGAAACAGAAGTATGTATTAAGTAACTCTTTGTTGCTTGTCTTGTGAGCTGACTCAGCCAATAATAGTGCTTGAAAGGAAAACCGGTTCCTCTACTCATATTTCTGACACCGAATGTGTGCATTTTTTCCACACCACTAATTCTCCAGTTCTCTGGATGTTAGCTGGGTGTCCTAGGATTCAAGGCAATTCTGACACTATCTATTTGGAGTTAGCTTCAGACCCCACAGATTGAGGGCTCAGTCCCATAAGACTGCGCCCAGTTTAGATGCCAGTCACAAGTGTCAGGCCCCTGGTACTTCTGATCCAACTGGACTACAAGTTGGGGGTTTCCATGACCCCTTCCTCATGTTCAATAATTTGCTAGAATGGCTCACAGCACTCAGGGAAATTATTTATGTTTACCAGTTTATCATAAGGGATATAAATGAATAGCCAGTTAAAGAGGTATGTAGGGCTGGGAATGGGGAAAGGGTATGGAGCTTCCATATCCTCTCTGGGCAGCCACCTTCCCAGACCATGTGGTCGCCAACCCGGACGCTCTCCAAACCCCTTCATTTAGGGGCTTTATGGAGGTTTTATTACATAGGTGTGATTGAGTGAATGGTTGGCTATTAGTGATGAGCCCAACCTCCAGCCCTTCTTCCCTCCTTGGAGGTGGGGGTGGGCGGGGCTGAAGGGTTCTAACCCTGTAATCACATGCTTGGTTTCTCTGGCAGCCAGCCCCCACCCTTAAACTATTTAGGGACCCCTGCCACCAACCAATTCATTAATATACAAAAGGACACAATTATCACTTTGGAGATTTCAAGGATTTTAGAAGCATTTGTGTCAGGAAATGGGGACTAAGACCAAATATTATTAACAAAAGATGCTCCTATCACCCCTGTCACTCAGGAAGTTACTATGAAGGTTTAAGTGTTCTGTATGAGGAATCAGAGAGACTAAATATGTATTTCTTATGTTACTGTGTTATAGTCTTGAAATGATCTTCCCCTTTCCAGGGTCATGATCACTGGCCACATGGTTTGGGGTGTAATTCTAGGAGTTGTTGAGACTACACAAAGCCCATGCCTTTGGAATGGTTGCATCTCGTCTTCCTTGACAAGAATGCCTGTCTTAAAGTGGACCCTTGGACTGGAGAGGTGAACGGGTCTCTGAGACCTTGAATTACACCTCTACTGGATTTTCCTGGTCTCCCTGAGGATCTGGAGCTTGGGCCATTATACATGGCTAAATTCCTTTATTAAAATGCCAGTTTCCCCTAAGGGCAGTAATATTTGTAAAGGTCCAGAAGCCTACTCAGCACTTCTCCAAATAACACTTTAACATTGGCCAAAACATTGCCAAATCTGTAAAGTTGACATTTTAGTAGAGTGCAGGACACAGAGCCTTCGAAGTCGTTGACTAGGTTGGAAATTGTCATTGAGTTGCTTTTTATAAACTGGGTCATATCTTCTACCTTGTTATGAATGTACTAGTTCTTAATTTTTCTAAGGAATGGTCTGCCTCCTCAGGCAATGCTGAAACTCGCTCGGTAAAAATCATACAGCGCATAGTTCAGGGTTGAATGGTGAAGGGGGCAAGGGCTATAGGGGATATAATAGAAAAGCTGTTTATCAATAAAACATCAAACAGAATGGAAGCCTTCTTCCCCAGAGAATGATTCAAAAATACATTTATGGTTTTCTTCTGATGGAACTCCTAGAGCCAGGTGTGCCATCCTCATCGTTATCTTCATAATAATAATAATAATAAGAGCTGACTTAGTGCTTATGTGGTAAACGCCTTACTGGAATTATCTCGTTTATCTCAGCAACCCTGTGAAGTAAATACTATTATTACTTCATTTTAATTCTGGGGGAGGTTAAGCAACTTGCCACAAAGTTGTCTACTAATAGGTAGGACTGCTGACCCTAAGCCCAAACCTTTTTTTTTGGGTGGTAAAAAATATGTAAGGATGGACTGGACTTAAAAAGGTACATAAGGTAAAATTTGCCATTTTAACTATTCTTAAGTGTACAGTTCTGGCATTAAGTACATTCACATTGTTGTGCAACCATTGCCACCATCCATCGTTTATTCATTTCCCCAGCTGAAACTCTGTACCCATTAAACAGTAACTGCCCACTCCCCTCTCCTCCCAGCTCCTGGCAGCCACCCTTCTACTTTCTGTCTCTATGAATTTCCCTACTGTAGGTGCCTCATATCAGTGGAATCATTCAGTATTTTCCCTTTTGTGAGTGGCTTCACTTATATAATGTCTTCAGGGTTCATCCATATTCTACCATGTGTCAAAATTTTCTTCCTTTTTAAGGCTAGGTAATAATATTCCATTGTATGTATATGCCATATTTTGTTTAGTAAATTCATCTGTGGATGGATGCTTGGATTCCTTCTGCCTTTTGGCTATTGTGAATAATGCCACTATGAAAATGGGTGTGCAAATATCTTTTCAAGTTCCTTGTTGCATTCCTTTGGGTATATACCCAGAAGTAGAATTTTTGGATCATAAGGTAATTTATGTTCAGTTTTTTAGGAATTGGAATAACATTTTCCACAGCAGATGTAACATTTTATTGTATGTTCCCGTCATCAGTGCACAAGGGTTCTAGTTATTCCACATTCTCACCAATACTTGTTATTTTCTGTTTGTTTTTTAAAAAACAATAGCCATCCTAATGGGTGTGAAGTGATACCTCATTGTTGTTTTAATTCCCATTTCCCTAATGACTAGTCATCAATGTTGAGCATCTTTTCCTGTGCTTATTATTATTTGCCATTTTTATATATCTTCTTTAGAGAAATGTCTACTTAAGTCCATTGCCCATTTTCCAAATAGGCTGTTATTGAATTGTAGGAGTTTCTAAAGATATGTTCTCGATGTTAACTCCTTATTAAATGTATGATTTGTAAATACAGTAGTTTCTCCCATTCTGTGGATTACCTTTTTACTCTGTTGCTGTGTCCTATGATGCTCAAAAGCTTTTAATTTTCCTTTAATCCATTTGCATATTTTTGCATTTGTTGCCTTGCCTTTGGTGTCATATGTAAGAAATCATTGCCAGATTCACTGTCATGAAGCTGTTCCCATATGTTTTCTTCTGAGGGTTTTATAGTTTTAGCTCTTAGGTTTAGATCGTTTGATCCATTTTAAGTTAATTTTTATATAGTTGTAAGGCAAGGGTCCTCATTTTTTTGCATGTGGATATCCAGTTTTCCCAGCACTATTTGTTGAAGAGATTGTTCTTTCCCCCTTGAATGGTCTTGGCACCCTTGTCTAAAAATCATTTAACTATATATGTGAGAGTTTATTTCTGGGTTCTCTGTTCTATTCTGTTGGTCTATATATGTCTTTATGCCAGTAGCACACTGTTTTGATTACCATAGCTTTGTAGTAAGTTTTGAAATTAGAAAGTGGGTGATGTCCAATTTTATTCTTCTTTTTCAAGATCGTTTTGGTTATTCAGAGTCCCTTGAGATTTCACATGGATTTTAGGATGAATTTTTTATTTTATTGGGATTTTGATAGGGATTGCGTTGAATTCGTAGATTGCTTTGGGGGTGGTATTGACATTTTAACAATAAGTCTTCCAATCCACTTAGACAGGATGTCATTCCTTTTATATGTCTTCTCTCATTTCTTTCAGCATTGTTTTGTCATTTTCAGCCTACAAATCTTTCATCTCCTTAGTTAAGTTTATTCTTGATCATTTTATTATTTTTGATCCTATTGTAAATGGAATGGTTTTCTTTATTTCCTTTTCAGATTTTTCAGTGTTAGTGTATAGAAATGCAACTGATTTTTGTATGGTTGATTTTGTATCCTGCAACTTTGCTGAATTTGTTTATTATTTCTGGTAGATTATTTTTGTTAAGCCAAAGCTTTTAATTTGCTGTGCTCTTTCTCTGTCACATACTGTTAAAATTAATCCCGACCTCATTTTTGTCTTCTGATACTTCTCTGAATTTTTGAGGGATTTAAGTTTTGCTTTTCTAATTTGATTTCATGGTCCTTAATTTGTTATTTCTTTCCTCCATTAATATTTAAATCAGCATTCAAAGTTTTAACTTCCATTCAGTCTTTCCTATTTTAGAAATCCCTGTTTAAATAACCACTTACTAAAGTATCATAGTTACTTTAAATCTTATTCTGAACATAGTTTTACAGAGTTTTACAACTATCACCATAATCTTGTGGGAGACAAATTCTTACAGAGATAACTGAGTCTCTGTCTGACTTCTTCATATCCAAGTGAAGGAGCAATTGAAGGGAAATTTTAGGTCGACTGAATTTAACGTTGGGATTGCCCATGCCAGGACCCAGCCTTTCAGTGCCACTTCCTCTGCCAGGCATGGTGGTCTGGGCAGGGAGCTGGGCCGGATAATGTCTGCTCAAGCCTCTGGGAGAGGCCTTTTGCCTATGTTATAGCAGTTCTGTGCCTGCTGCCCTAACCCTCTTTCGTGTTCTGTTGGTACCGCCTGCATTTATTGCCAGAACACACCGCTGCTTCTTAGAAAGCTCGCTGGGCCTTGTTTGGTCCTGCTCCATCTTGACTGTATCTAGCAGAAATTCCTCACAGTTCTAGGCAGGTGGGATGGCATCCTTCCTGGTTTCCAGCTCAAATGCAGGTTTTTCTCTATTTTTATATTTCTTTAGTTTATTTTAAAAGTACCTAGGGGCAGGAGACATCTGTCTTCTTGCAGCCATTTTACCTAGATGTCCTATAAGATAGCTCTCTTGACCCACTCTACCTGATAAGATTATCAGGCTCTTCTCCATTCCTGCTGTAAAACACATGGCTGCTCACAGCAAACTTAGTGGTCATGGCTAATCTCTGTTATGTCCACAGATGATCCAAACACTGACCTGACTGATTGGGTTAGAAAAGAGAGAGTTTCTCCTGGATTACTCTTATGATTGAGCGGGGAGAGCAAAAATCAATTTTATAAAAAGAATTACTGAGTTAGTAATAGTTTGGTTTAGTATAAGTGTAATCTAGAAGGCTTTGATGATAATGATACATTTCTACCTTTTATTTTTTTTGAGACAGGGAATCTCTCTGTTGCCCAGGCTAGAGTGCAGTGTTGTGATCATAGCTCACTACAGCCTCGAACTTCTGGGCTCAAGTGATTCTCCTGCCTCAGCCTTCCAAGTAGCTGGGACTACAGGTGTGTGTCACCAACTCCGGCTAATTTTTTTATTATTATTATTTTTTTATAGAGACAGAATCTGGCTGTGTTGCCCAGGCTGGTTTCCAACTCCTGGCCTTGAGCGATCTTCCCTCCTCAGCTTCTCAAAGACCTAGGATTACAGGCGTTAGCCACCATACCTGGCCCGTTCCCACCTTTTTATGGCCATGTCCAGTAGGTTTTGCATCCTGGTAACTAGCAGTAGTTGTTATCTGTATTTGATAAATTATTTTTTCCCTGAGTGCCATTTTTGGAGCTTATGGGAATGGGAGAGAGTGACTAAATAATCCTGGCAAAGAAAGATAGGTAGACAAGGATAGTTAAAGGATCATCAGAAATCAAGGCAGAATCCTTCCGTTTTCCTACAAGGCCATGCAATGATCCCCACCCCAACCCTCTCTTTGCCTTTCTGAGCTCATTTCCTAACAGTCGCCTGCTCCAGCCTTCTCCTTAGTCCTTTACTGTGCCAGGTGTGCTTCTGCCTGCTGTCCCCCCTGCCTGGGGTGGTCTTCCTCCAAATGGCCCCATGGTGTGCTCTCTTACCTCCTTCATGAATTCGTTCTAATGTCACCTTCTTAGGGAGTCCTTCCCTGACCAGTGATTGAAAATTATCCACCCTCTTCCCCGACATAAACACTTCCCATCACCCTTCTTGCTTTCTTTTTCTCCACAGCACTTATCTCAATCTAGCCTACTTTTAAATTTTTATGTGTATGTATTTTATGGCCTGTCTCCCTGCTTTAGTGCAAGGTTCATGAGGGCAGGGATTTTTATCAGTTTTGTTCACTGCTGTATCTCCAGTACCTAGAAAAGCGCCTGACATGTAGTGGTCACTTAGTGAGCATTTATTGAATGATCGCTGATCAGTGGCTTCTGGTGTCACTCAGTAGCATCAGGAACATGGATGATGTATGTCTACTCTAGGTCACTGAGTCTTAAAATATTTTCAAGTGACCTGCAGAGTTTTACCGTTACTCATTCATTTATTCAAGCAGTATCTGCTGTGTACCCTCAGTGAGCCAGGAACTCAGGTACCAGCCTATAAGACCCTTCAGGCCGTATTTATCTTTGCATCCCCGGCACTAAGTGCAGCTAGTGACAGGTAGCACAGAAGGATTTGTGAAAGTCTGTTGAAGGAAACCACTGGGTCTTGTGAAGACAAAAGTGAGTAATATACATCCCTGTGTTCAGTTGGATTGTGGTCAGGTGAGGAAGATATGGGCACACAATAATTTTGTGATTTGAGTGCTGTAATAGAAGGTTTACAGAGATGGGAAAAATCAATAGCTTAGGGATGATAGAGGTCAGGAAGCAGCTTTTTATAAATATGACATTTGAGATGAGCATTAAAAGATGGTTTTTCTAACCTACAGAACGGGCGAAAATATTTGCACGCTACACATCTGATAAAGGGCTGAAACAAGAATCCATATAGAACTTAAGAAAACAACCCCATCAAAAAGTGGGCAACAGACATGAACCAAAACTTTTCAAAAGAAGACAGAATAATGGCCAGCAAACATATAAAAAAAGTGCTCAACATCTCTAATCATTAGGGAAATGCAAATCAAAACCACAGTGGAATATCACCTAACTCCAGTGAGAATGGCCTTTATTAAAAAGTCCCAAAACAACAAATGCTGGCATGGATATGGAGAGATAGGAACACTCTTACACTGCTGGTGGGAGTGGAGATATCTCAAAGAGCTGAAAATAGAAATACCATTTGACTAGCAATCCCAATACTAGGCATCTACCCAGAGGAAAAAAAGACATTCTATAATAAAGATATCTACACTCAAATGTTTATGGGAGCACAATTCACAATTGCAAAGATGTGGAAACAACCCAAGTAGCCATCAATACATGAGTGGATTAATAAAATGTAATATATGTATAACATGGAATACTACTCAACTACAAAAAACAATGGTGAAGTAGCACCTCTTATATTACCCTGGATAGAGCTTGAGCCCATCCTTCGAAGTGAGGTATCACAAGAATGAAAAAACAAGTACCACATGTACTCACCATCAAATTGGTACTAACGGATCAACACTAAGGTGCTCACATGGAAGTAATATTCATTGGGTGCCGGTCAGGTGGGAGGATAGGGGTCGGGGTGGGTAAACTCACAACTAATGGATGCGGTGTGCACTGTATGGGGGAAGGGCATGCTTGTAGCCCTGGCTTGGGCGAGGCAAAGGCATTACAAGTAACCAAATGTTTGTACCCCCATAATATTCTGAAATAAAAAAAAAATTAAAAAAAAAAAAAAAAAGAAGATGGTTTTTGTGAGTGACCAAGCAGGGAGAGAATGTAGTAGGTATAGGAACAACATGAGCAAAGATACAAAGGCAGGAAAGTGCAAAGCAAGTTCCTAGGGCAGTGAGTTGTCTTGTGTAGCTGTAATAGTGAGTTCATGGGGGTGGAGGTGAGGAATGGGCTGGAATGGTAGCTCTAGACCATATCCTGAAGGCCTTGAATGCTACTGAATGAGATCTGTGAACTTTATTCTGTAGGCAGTGGGGTACTGTTAAAATTTTCTATTATAGAGATGGAAAACATATTAGTGGTTGCCAGAAATTAGGGGGCTTGGGGGTGGGGAAGAGACAGGGGAGGAGGATGAGTACTGCTATGAAGAGGCAGCAGAAGGGACCTTTGTGGTGAGGAACAGTTCTGTGTCTTCGTTGTGTTGATGGTTACACGAATCTATGCTTGATAAATTTACGTAGAACTATACTTACACATGCATACAAGTGTGTGTAAAACTGGTGAAATCTGAGTAAGTCTGCGGATTGTGCCAGTGTCAATTTCCTGGCTGTGGCATTGTGCCATAGTTACATAAAACGTTACTGTTGGGGGAAACTGGATGAAGGGTACATGAGTTACTATTTTCGTAACTTCCTGTGAATCTATAGTTAATTCAAAATAAAATGTTAGGGGAAAAAAGCATAAGAAGAAAAACTTGATGACGGAGAAGCTGGAGCCCGGAGAATGGTTAGGGTTTCCATTTATTTAACAATGTTTCGCTGGGAAATGCTATGTTCAGATACAATGTAAGATGCTTGGGAAACATCTTTTTTGGCAGTCACAAAACACAGTGCCTACCCATGAGGAATTTGTTGCTGAGTGAAGAAAATAGACATGTTTTAAATAATGATCAGTCTGGGTGTGTTGTTTTTTTTGTTTGTTTTGTTTTGTTTTTTTTTTTTTCTCGTAAAGATAGGTACAAAGCAGTATGAGAGCAAGGGCAAGGGGACAATCTGGGCTGGATAGGGCTTCATAGTGACACGACTGAGCTGACTTCAGGGAGGGGTGGGAGTTTGTGCGGCGTCCGCTGGGGCTCCGCACAAGCCCTGGGGAAAGGCTGAAATGAGTGGCCGGAGGAAGTGAGAGTAGGGAATGGGTTCAAGACCATTTCTAGTAGCATTGATGCAAATTGCTAAAGTACTGTGTGTTTGGCTAGAGAGGGAAGAGTCTGAGGTGACTGAGGTTTCTGAGCTTGACGGACTGAATGCATGATGGCTCTGTCAGCAGAAATTTAGAGTACAGGAGGAGAAAGGTTTTGGCTGGAATATGGATAGTTTGAGGCACCTGAAGTACCCCTTCTGGAGAGTCTGGTGTGCAGGTGGAGTGTGGAGCCTGGGAGCAGCAGAGCCAGAGGTAGAGATGTGTGGGACCTTTAGCTGTGTCCACAGTGACTGCTTGTCACTTCCCCAGTCATCCTCAATGTGCTTTTTAAGTCTCTGCCTTGCCTGGAGTGTCCCTCTCTTCCTCTTCCCTTTAGTAAAATCCTACTCCTGTGTCAGCTCGTGTGTTCCCTCAATGTCTACTGCAGAACAGAGGTGATGGTGTGAACCTTGCTAGTATGTGAATTTTGTTCGTGGACACTGCAGTGGGGCAAGAAGACAAGAGGGTGAGTTAGCAACGTGCATTTGGAGGTTTTGAGCCCCAGAGAAGGAGAGGAGCCGTTGGCAAGTAGAGGAACCACAAAAGCAGTGAGGCTGCATGGAAGCTTTGCTCTCCAGCCACTGCAGTGCTGCTCAACCAGAATTAGATGTGACCAAGAAAGAAATAGGCCATGATCTAAATTGTAGACGTTCATGACAACACGAAAGATAAGCATTCACTGTCCACCCAGAGCTCCATCTCATATGTAGAGCTGCCTGACGTTGAATGGTGCCTGGCCAGCCTGATAAATTTTTAATATTTGATTCTCTGGTGAGGTGGCTGGGCATTGAGGTACATCAAAGGCAGCTTTTGTTTTTATGAAGTTGGTCATAACCTGGAGGGAGAGTCAGGTTACTGTAACCTTGAGCTCTGGTTGTTCTGAAGGGATGAGATCAGACTCTTTAACTTCCCTGGTTTCAAAAGGATCTTTGCCTTTTGTAGAGCAGGTTATTTGGAACTGGGAGTGGGTATGCTTCCTGTTGGATCCTACACACTTTATTATTGGAAAATGCCTTATTTTCCAGCCACAGAAAACAGAAAACAGCCTCAGTGAATGAGGCTCCCAATTCTGTCTATGACTTGAATGATGTTGTCTGAATTCTGAAAACCTGCTGCTGACTCCTGAAACAGCAGAGAATTTGAACACCAATGTACTGTAAATGTGCTTTTTACAGTGTGAGTCCCCAAAGCAGATGATGATGATGATGATGATGATGATGATGATGATGATGATGACGATGATGATGATTTTAGTCTGGGTTCTTCTGCATAATATTTACTTAATTCCTTAATTTCCCCATTTAAAAAAACTTCATACATAAATGTTCTCTTAAAATCTTTTATTTTTTATCCTGTATTCTTTCTACATAGAGCCCCTCATAGCTGAGGATACACAGTATCTGAGTGGTGAGGACCTGTATGTGATGAGGGCTCCTCTGAAGGAACCCACATGTAGATTCGCTACCTTCTGGATTGATGCCTGCTTAGGCAGGAAGGGGGAAGGTAATGGAAAGGAGATGACAGTGTGGACCCTGGTATGCTTTGTGAGAGCACCCAGTGCTACGAGAGTAATTGGTAATGGCAGAGCCTGCCTTTTATTCTCAGAATGAGGTTCTCTCTCTCTTTCCCTTGCTTGCTGGCTCATTATCTATCTACCTATAAATATGCTTCCATAAGCTGGAAAGATGCCACATTGTCATGGACTATTAGGAAACTTTCTACTCTATCCACTTTTGCCTTGTACGGAAAATTTTACAATAATCATGATTACTTTTAGAATCAGAAAAATTACAAATATTCCCACTGGAAAAAATAAACATTTAAATATTAGGAAAATATGTTCAAATATTGAACATGCCTCTTTATTGAATTTATAAGTCTTTTTCTTTTTTGACTTTCATAACCGATAATTATTTTAATGGATTTCTTGATATTCATCCATCTATCTATTCATTCTTACCTTAACTTTCTGAACCAACATAATTTTGCTATGGTCTATCATTCTTTTAATATACTGCCAGATTCAATTTACTACTATTTTATTGAGTATCTCTGCATCTTTATTTGTAAATGGGATAATATGTAGTTTTCTTTTTTCCTGTATAGAATGCCAGAGTTTTGGTATTAGGGCTATACTTACTTGCTTCATAAATGGGGAAGCCTTCTGTATTTTTCTGTCCGTCCCCCCCACCCCCCAAGACAGAGTCTTGCTCTCTTGCCCCCACTAGAGTACAGTCACAGCTCACAGCAACCTCAAACTCCCGGGCCCAGGTGATTCTCCTGCTTCAGCCTCTCAAGTAGCTGGGACTACAGTCGCATGCCACCGTGGCTGGCTAATTTTTCTATTTTTTATAGAGACAAGGTCTTGCTCAGGCTGGTCTTGAACTCCTGGCCTTAAGCAATCCTCCCATCTCGGCCTCCCAGAGTGCTAGGATTACAGGTGTGAGCCACCGTGCCTGTCTTTGTTGTCTTAGTTTATGCAAGGCACAATGATTAGAACCCATGTCTGCACAGCTCCAAAGTCTTTGCTCTTTCCCATCCCATTCATCTTTGCAGCCCACATTAAAGGAAGAAGGCCAGCCGCGGAACCCTGAGTCTCCATGGCCAGAAAGGTCTCAGGGGGCTGGACTTTCACACATCGTGTCTGTTTTTTTTTAAGATAAACTTTTTATTTTGAAATAATTTCAGGTATATAAACGGTTCAAAAATAAGACAAACAATTCCCATATATTCTTCACCCAGATTCACCAATGGTTAATATTTTGCTATATTTGCTTTATCATTCAATCTATATTCACATATTTTTGAATGATTTGAAAGTCAGTTATATATGATATCCCCTTAACCTTAAATACTTCAGTGTGTATTTTCTAAAAAAAAAAAAAAAAAACCAAAACCAAAAAACAAACAGAAAACAAAGTATAGATGTCGAAATCAGGATACTAACTGTGGTACGAGACTATTATCTAATCTGATTGTTCAAATTTTTACCAATTGTTCCATTTGATGCCCTTTATAGCAAAAGAAAACGTTTTCTCCCAGTCCAGGATTTAATCTAGGATCAAACATTGTATTTAGTTGTCATGTCTCTTAAATCTCCTTAAATCTGGAACAGCTCCTTAATCTTATGTTGTCTTTCATGACCTTGACATTTTTATAGAGTACAGACCAGTTCTTTTTGATAGGATGTCACTTAATTTAAGTGAGTCTGATGTTTCCTATGCTTAGATTCAGGATATGTGTTTTTCTGGCTAGAATACCACAGTGGTGTTACTTTATCAGTGCATCATAATAAGAGGCACATGATGTCTATTTGTCCCATCACTAGTGACTAATTTTAATCGCCTAACTAAGTGGTATCTGCTGGGCTTCTCCACTGTAAAGTTACTACTTTTTACTTTGGAATTAATAAGTATTTCATGTGATGATACTTTGAAGCTGTATAAATATCCTGTTCCTTATCAAACTTTCGTTTGCTGATGTTAGCATGCATCATATCTTTTGAGTGAATATAGACTATACTGCTTGGAGCTAAATCGAAGCCAAGAGAAAGTGAGCCATTCAGTCTGCTTAGGCAGATCAGCCACATTTTTTTTTCCCCACTGCCTATGGTCTTTGCATAGGTTAATTTAACTTAGTCACACACTCTTGAGAATAGTAATTGGCTGTAATTTATAACCTTCAGCTCTTGGTTTCGTCACCTGGGCCCAAGATGGATCCTACCAGTTTATTCTGGTCACAAGTGCCCAGTTGGGTCTTTGGCCTGTGGCTGTGTTCTATCTTTGACTCTTCGATCCCTTATTTTTGCTTCTAAGATGCTGTCAGTTGGAGTCCCAGTAAACTGCCTCTGTTTTAACTCACTTGTGAACAATCATTGCTTCTGGCTACCAAGCCTATCTAATCAGGCACCTATCTACTGAGCCCAGTTACATATCCTTGCTGTGCCAATGCTGCAGTTGTATGAGTCACAGAAGCTAGTTTTTAACATGTTGGAGAGTCCAGACTATGTATAATATAAAGAAATTTTTAAAAAACCAAGTGGTATATACAGGCATACCTCAGAGCTATTATAGGTTTGGTTCTAGACCACTGCAATAAAGCAAATATCACAATAAAGCAAGTCACAGAAATTTTTTGGTTTCCCAGTGCATAGGGAAGTTAGATTGACACTATACTGTCATCTGTTAAATGTGCAGTAGCATTATGTCTAACAAATCAATATACATACCTTAGTTAAAAAATACTTTATTGCTAAAAAATGCTAACAATCATCTGAACCTTCAGTGAGTTGTGATCTTTTTGCTGGTGGAATGTCTTGCCTCAGTATCGATGGCTGCTGACTGATCAGGTTGGTGATTGCTCAAGTTTGGGGTGACTGTTAAAATAAGACAACAGTCAAGTTTGCTGAATCGATGGGCTCCTCCTCTCATGAAAGATTTCTCTGTAGCATATATGCTATTTGATACAGCATTTTACCCACAGTAAACCTTCTTTCAAAATTGGACTTCTCCACCAGGAGTAGATTTCATCTCAATAAACCACTTTCTTTGCTTGTTCATAACAAGCAACTCCTTGTCCATTCAAGTTTTATTATGACATTGCAGCAATTCAGTCACATATTCAGGCTCCACTTCTAATTATACTTCTCTTGCTATTTCCACATCTGCAGTTACATCCTCCACTGAGTCTTGAACCCCTCAAAGTCATCTGTGAGAATTGTATTCAACTTCTTCCAAACTCCCGTTAATGTTGATATTTTGACCGTCTCCCATGAATTGTGATTATTCTTAATGGCATCTAGAATCATGAATCCTTTCCAGAAGGTTTTCCATTTATTTTGCCTAGATCCATCAGAGGAATCATTGTCTATGGCAGCTATAGCCTTATGAAATGTCTTTCTTAAATAATAAAATTTGCTTAAATAATAAAATTTGAGTCAAAATTGCTCCTTAGCGTGTGGGCCACAGAATGGATGTTGTGTTAGCAGGCATGAAAACAACATTAATCTCCTTGTACATCTGCATCAGAGCTCTTGGGTGAGTAGCTGCACTGTCAGTGAGCAGTAATATTTTGAAAGGAATCTTCTTTCTGGGCAGTAAGTCTCAACAATGGGCTTAAATTATTCAGTAAACCATTCTGTAAACTAATGTACTGTCATTCAAGCTTCGTTGCTCTACTTGCAGAGCACAGATGGAGTAGATTTTGACATAATTCTTAAGGACTCCAGGACTTTTGGAATGGTAAACTAGCATTGGCTTCAGCTTAAAAGTCACCGGCTGCACTCGCCTCTAACAAGAGAATAAACTTGTCCTTTGCAGCTTTGAAGCCAGACATTGACTTCTCTCGAGCTATATAAGTCCTAAATGGCATTTTCTTCTTCCAATATAAGGCTCTTTCATCTACATCGAAAATCTGTTTAGTGTGGCCACCTTCATCAACGATCTCAGCTAGCTCTTCTGGATAACTTGCTGCAGCTTCTACATCAGCACTTGCTGCTTCTCCTTGCACTTTTGTGTTATAGAGATGGCTTCTTTCCTTAAGCCTCATGAGTCATCATCTGTTAGCGTCAGACTTTTTCTTCTGCAGCTTCCTCACCTCTCTCAGCCTTTGCAGAATTGAAAAGAGTTAGGGCCTTGCTCTGGATTAGGCTTTTGCTTAAGGGAATGTTCTGTGCAATGTAGGATGTTTTGCTTAAGGGAAAGCTGATTTGATCTTCTATCCAGACCACTAAAACATTTTTCATATCAGGAATGAGGCTGTTTTACTTTCTTATTATTGTTCATGTTTGCACTGGAGTAGCACTTTTCATTTTCTTCCAAGAACTTTTCCTTACATTCTCTACTTGGCTAACCGTTAGGTACAAGAGGCCTAGCGTTCAGCCCATAATTATTTGAGCAGTTCCCCAGAGATTTTTCCGTTACTGATTTCTAACTTAATTCTATTTAAGGTTATCATCAGAGAGCCATGCTTTATAGGATTGAAATCCTTTTAAATTTATTGAGAATTGTTTTATGGCCTCAAATATAGTATATCTTGGTCTTTTGGGCACTTGAAAAGACTGTGTATTTTGCTGTTGAGTAGAGTGCTCTCTAAATATCGGTTGGATCAAGTTGGTTGATAGTTGTTCAAGTCTTCTATATCTTTATTGATTTTCTGTTTACTTGTTCTAGCAATTATTGAGAGAGGGTTTTTTAAATCTTTGACTATTATTGTAGATTTGTCTGTTTCTCCTTGTAGTTCTGTCAGTTTTTGCTTCACGTACTTGAATCTGTGTTTGTACATAGACATCTAAAATTGTTATGTCCTCTTGATGAATTGACCCCTTTATCATTATGAAATGACCTTGTAATGTTCTTTGCTCAGAAATCTACTTTGATATTGATATAGTCATTCCAATTTTCTTTTGATTAATGTTAGTGTGGTGTAGCCTTTTCCATTCTTTTACTTTACCTGTTTGTATTTTTATATTTAAAGTGGGTTTCTTATGGGCAGCATTCAGTTGAATCTTTATTTTTTATCCAGTCTGACAATGTCAACATTTTAGTTAGAGTTTTTAGTGTGTGCTCTTTTTTTCTCTCTGGCTGCTTTTGTACAACATTATATTTTCGAGATTCATTCATGTTGGTTTTATAAGAGTGAAGATAGTTCATAACAACTTATTGCTGGGTAGTATTAAATTGTATAGGTATTCCATAATTTGTTTATCCATTCATCTCTTGAAAGACTGTTGATTTTTCCAGTTTTGGCTATTAACATTCTTGTACAAGTCTTTGTGTGGACATTTGTTTCATTCCTCTGGAAGTGGAATTGCTGATTCATATGATACATGTGCATTTAACTCATACTTTCTTATAAAGTTGTATGATTTTACGTTGCTACCAGCAGTGTATGAAAGTCTTTGTTGCTTTACATTTTTGCCACTCTTGGATTGTCAGCCTTTTTAATTTTGGAAAGCTGTAGATTGTTGATTTTATGACTAGCTTTCTTAACTTGTATTAGTTGTTTTTTTTAGCTGATTGTCTTGGGTTTTCCAAGTAGACAATTATATCATCTGTAAGTAGTGAAAATTTGGTGTGAACGTTTTTGATATTTCTCCCTTTTCTTTGTTTTCTGGCTGAATTTCATTGGCTTAAACTTTCAGAATAAGTTTAATACATTTGGGGAAAAAAGTATCAAAATAATGAAAATCAAAATACATTGGCATTCTTTGAAAGGATCATTGAAAAACTCCTTTGGGTGATGTACTATGAAAGAGCTGTTACTGTTAGCAAGTTCATAGTTAAGTATCTCTATCTTTATTATTAATCAAGTAGTGTCACAATTTATTTATTCATATTTTTCATTTTAAAAACATTTACCAGTCTTGTTTTCATACACACTACTTCATGAACCCAGTGTTCCAGCTCTTGAGAGAGCAGTGCATAGGCTGTCCACAGTTAAACACAAAGTTCTGAAAAGTAAGCAAATTCTGTCAAGTCTGTCACTATGACAGGTGCAGAAGTACCTATAATCCTTAAAAACACTTTATTGTACCTATTTATGTTAAATGTTATAGAAATTCTGTGATGGATTTTTTTAAAAAATGTGTGTGTTTCGTTCTTATAAATGGTTCTCATATGCCTGTCACAATTGTCCACATTTATGAGTTAACAGGTATGGATTTATATGATCTTGGGATGTGTGTGTTACATCATTGCCTAGAGCAGGGTTTTCCAACCTCAACACTATAGATAATTATTTGCTGTGGGGGCTGTTCTGTGCATTGTAGAATGTTAACATCCCTGGCCTTCACCCACTTGATGCTAATAGCACCCCCGTCTCTCCAGTTGTGACAACCAAAAATGTTGGTAGATATTGCCAGATGTCCTCTGGAAGGCAAAACTTCCCCCTCTTGAGAAGCAGTGGTATGATGGATCTTGAAGTAGGTTTAGGCACTACCGGATAAGAAACACTGGCAGGACAGGAGACCAGTTCACTGGCTGAGTGGAATAACCTGGTAGACCATTTCTTGAGAATTGTATTCTAGATTAGTGATTGGAGAAACTGAGAATTTGGGGAGATAATCTTCATTTTCTTGCAGTTTGTGGATTCTGCAGGTCACTTGGTTCCTCTGCCTCGCTCGCTTGTCTTCTTTTATTGACTCCTCTGTGGGATAGGAGAACCAGGAGAGAGTAACTGGGAGTTATTAATAAAAATGTTAGGAATATTGTTGGCAGATTCCTTGGTGACACCTTGCTCCAACTTTCCCATTTCTGCTCCATTAGACTGGCTGTGGTCTTTGTGGCTTGAAATATATTAATAGAACCAACTCTAACCCCCTCGGCTCCAGAATAAAGTGATTTATAAGTCATTTACAGAGAATTCTTCCTGAAATACAGTCTTATTTTTCTTGCCCTTGTTCACTGTGAGTTGTAGGAATGATACTTTCATACCTTTGTGGCACTCGTTGACTCGCTTAGGTGGGACCAAAGTGGTGTTTAGAATGATCAGTAGACCTTACTGGTTTTGATTGATTTCCAATTATTTCATGCTGCAATTGAGCCTGCTAAGGCAGGATGCTGAATTGGTCTTCATTTTTGGCTTTGCTGCTGTGACCTTTTGAATTGAGTCCTTTATCTACTTTATGCCTTAAATCTATATATTTCTCAAAGTCATTGGGAGTGATATTTATAATGTTAACTCCTTAACTGTAGATATTCTAACTACAGTTTAAGTAAATGCTCCATAACATCTGAACATACAAAATGGATTTGCCTTTTCAAATCTTATCAGTCCTTCAGAATCCATCTGAAATCTGGTTTTTAAAAGCTTTCTCTACCAATTCCAGCTAACATTTGCCTTTCCATAGTAAATGTTAGATGTTGGCTTACATTTTTTTCTTACCGTTTCATGTCTTTTCTCTCTAGCAAAATTGCAAATGTTTTAGGGGAGGTGGGAATGGAGATTGGGCGGGACATTATATTTTTATGCTATATCCCTTTTGCGCTTTGTTTCATTTGATTTTCCTACTAACTTTAAGATTGTTAGGATAGATATAATTATTCCCATTTTACAACTGTGAAAATGGAGGTTTAGAGAAGTTGAGACTGTTCTAGTTAATAGATGGTTAAACCAAGGGTAGTATTCGTTAGGTATTGGGATTCCTAACTAGAGAAATTATACAAACCTAAAACCAGTTCTTGATTTGCCCCTATATCTGCAATGTGCAGAATTTTAGTGTTGCCAGTTAAAGTATTGAGACATCTAAGCTTGCTGTATTAAGTAGGCTGTGTACAAGGTTAGTGGGGATGGCTTATGCTGAATCATTCCTGCCCTGGCTCTGTCCTCCAGGAAGGACAGGCACTGCGCAGTGGCAATCTGGGGGTGGGTATACAACTCTGATCATACAACAGTTTCTCTGTATAGCCTTCTTGGAACGCGTGCTCTCTCCTGTTCTCAGGCACCTTTGCTGACCAAAGTGCCCAGTGTCCTCTAATTTAATCCTCAGCATTTCTGCTGCTACGGATAGAGCTTTGTGATAATACCAGCTAAAACTGGGTGTATCAGGGGAAGGCTCCAGTCTGCCTCTTTTTCACCTTTGTGATATGTACTGAAGTGACTAGGAAGTCACTTCCTAGTCACCTCATCTAGCATGAAGACTGCAGAGAATGACGTGGCGTACTCTGCTGGTGGAAGAGGGTGGAGCCTTGTATTTAGCTTGGCTTATGCTGTGGCAGATGGAGCTCCCAGCTTGTCTTCCTGCGCAGCTTCCATTGTTGGTTGTCCCACACATTGAGCAGAGCCATACAGAGGTTTTTTTTAACTTATTCCCCTGGCCTGGCAGGGCTAGCTTCTGTAGATTATTTTATCAGAACCGGTTGGACCATGTTTTCTTTTTATCATCTTGGCTTGGCTTCTGTGGAGATAAAATGGAAGCTACTTTGAAACAAACTAGCAGCTGCTAACTTCCCTGTGCCTGAACTACCTAATCCAGGTGCTGGATAGCTTTGCTGTCTGTGCCTGAATGTTTGAGGCAGGTCATGCCCAGAAATGGCTCTCTACTTTCAGGACACTTATATCAGCTTCTCAGACCCAGTACTCCTTTACTTTCTTTTAGTTGCAATGTCCTGTCTATTCTGTTCACAGTCCCTAGGTCTCTTTTTCCTGCTGATCTTTCTAGGTCTTGGTTCTCTGCTTTGTTGTTTGACCACTGCCCAGTTCCAGAGTCTAATAATTGTATTTCAGCTTAGTCCAGTATTCAGTCTGCTGCTTGTCTGGACTCTTTATTAGTTCCTGACTTTTAACCCACTTGTACCTAGTGACAACTTATTAAGCTTTGTCTAAGGACTGTTCAACTCCTGTCTAGTCTGACACATCTCTGACCAAGGGATTTAGTGAAAACCCTGGTTTCTCATGTCCTCTGACCTTTAACCCCAGCCAGCGCTAGTATTGGCTTTGTGATGAGGCTATGAAAGAAGACTGACTTCACGTGAACCATATGAGCATACCATTTATATATCTCTCAAGATGATTCCACCTTCTCTAAAAGACATCTAAAAAGAAATGGAAGTTCTTTTGAAAATCAGAGGCTGCCTTTTTGGTAGCAGATCTTTCATTCTGTTGGAGGATCCAGATTAAGCTCTTTAAAAAATATTCTCCCACATAATGTACTTTCCTAACAATAGTAAACCTTGATCTACAGATCAGATGTGGCATTTGATAAAAATAAATAATGCAGAAGAATTTAGTAAGACCAGCCTGTTTAATGGAAACATCATAAAAACTTGCATGGAACAAAAAAGCATGTAGCCGTGGCAGCAAGTATAAAACAAATGTAAGGGCCAGGCATGATGGCTCACGTCTGCAATCCCAGCACTTTGGGAAGCCAAGGTAGGAGGATTGCGTGAGACCAGGAGTTCAAGACTAGCCTGGGTCACATACATAGCAAGACCCCCATCTCTAAAAAAAATTTAAAAAATTAGCCAGGTATGGTGGCATGTGCCTGTAGTCCTAGCTGCTTAGGAGGCTGAGGCAGGAGGATTGCTTTAGCCCGTGAGTTGAAGGTTGCAGTGAGCTATGATCATGCCACTGCACTCCAGCCTGGGTGACACAATAAGACCATGTCTCAAAAAAACAAAAAGAAAAAGAAATGTAAGAACTGAAGAGTAATAAGATTATACAGTTAAAGCCAAACATGGTGGCATGCACCTGTGGTCCCAACAGGGGTGGGGAATCTGTGGCCTTGGAGCTGGCCTTGAGGCTGCAGTTTCCCCACCCCTGCAGGAGACTTAGGCAGGAGGATAATTTGAGCCCAGGAGTTGGAGTCCAGCCTGGGCAAAATAATGAGACCCTGTCTATAAAATAGATATATAGGTATAGATAATATAGGTATATAGATTTGGATATATATAAAAAATAGTTAGCTCAGCACCCAGGGATGGTTTCAGATACACTCAGATTTCATAGGCACCCAGGGCTAGGCCTGCTTTGACCATTTAGAGGGCAGGATTTCTGGATACTTGCATCATCTGAAGCCATCTGTTGCTGACAACAAACCATTGTAATACATAGAGAGTCTTAGTTAAGAAGAGGATGGGTTAACTCGTCCTTCTTAATGTAAGGGATGGGGAAACTGATGTCTATGACAAATACTGAAAGTGGAGCATACCATATATCAACAAAAGCTCCCGTAACCAGAGTTTTTCTGAAGGGTGCAGGTGATGTCAGATACCGACCTGATGGACGTTACTTAGGAAGGAAGGGGTGGGAGAGCTCGGAATGAACATTTGTTGAGTACTTCTGTGTTTGGACATGTGCCCGGTGCTTTATGATACTATCTCACATAATCTTCATAACATTCCTGTGGAGTAGGTGATGGGTGCTCATTTTATAAGTGAGCTGAAGTCACATTACTACTGGGTATTCATGCTGGGATTTGAACCCCGATCTAACTCCAAAGCCTTGCTCCTTAGAAATGAGGCATGTTTGCTTTAGAAAGTGAAGGCTGCTGATTTTGGCAGAAAAGCAGGAGATATGGAAGGACTCAGCCTCAACTCCCTTGTTTCTTAAAACTGCTACATTTGAAAGCATGGTGCATTGGTTCTCACTGTTGGCTGCATGTCAGGATCACTTGTCAAAATTTAAAAAAAATAAACCATTAATTCTGGACCTCAGTAGGTTCTAGATGAAGGACTGGAGAATATATTAATATATTTTTTAAAAAGCTTCCAAGATTATTTTGATGTGCTGTTGGAATTGAGAACCTGTCTATATGTAAGAAACAATGGAATGAATGTGAGCCCTGGAGTGGTCCTAGAGATAATATTTCCAACTCTTTTGTGATATGTGAGAGGAAACTGAAGCTCAGAAGCCAGACACTCCTTCATTCAGTACTTACCCAGCATCGACTGTTTGTTATTCTGTGTGATTCAAAAAATGCAAAGAGGCCAGCGGTGAGGTGGCTCACGCCTATAATCCTAGCACTCTGGGAGGCCGAGGCAGGAGGATCACTTGAGGTCAGGAATTTGAGACCAGTCTGAGCAAGAGCATCCCTACTAAAAATAGAAAAAAAATTAGCCAGGTGTGGTGGTGTGGACCTGTCACCTATAGTCCCAGCTACTCAGGAGGCAGGAGGATCGCTTGAGCCCAGGAATTTGAGGTTGCTGTGAGCTAGGCTGATGCCACAGAACTCTAGCCTGGGCAACAGTGAGACTCTGTCTGAAAAAAAAAGCAAGCAAATCTTCCCTGACTTTGAAGAGTTTTTACTCTAAGATCACATAGTTGGTTAATGTAAAGCCACTATCGGAACTCAGGTTTCCTGGTGTGTGTGTGTGTGTGTGTGTGTGTGTGTGTTTTAATTGACATGAGAGAACTTGAAATGTTCTTTTGTATTTTTGAGCCTTTTGAATATTATCATTGCCAGGCCCTCTTTGAGATTCCCCCAAGCTGTGTAAACGGTTCCTGTTAGCACTGTGGTAAGTCACCTCCAAAGCCCATGGCTTCCCTGTGCCAGAAGTCTCCTGCCTGCCTTTCTGCCTCATTACCAGCCTGGTATTCAGCCACCCACTTTGCCTAGGTTCACAGGCTCACAGCTTTTCAGTTGACTGCTTTGTTCTCAGTTCATTTTTAAGCATCTCACCTGGAAAAAGCTTGAAAAGCTGCACAAACTGCAAAATAATTATTTTAGAAATGCAATGCTTGGATAAAACCTGCCCCACTGGTGGTCACCCTGATCTCTTTGCTGTACTTTTTAATGAGTTCACAGTCCTCCGGTTCATCTCCCAGTGTTTTTGTAGATTGTGTATTTTTCAGAGATTTTCCCAGACCTCTCGGGGCAGTGATGTGCAGAGGGCAGGGAGCACTTCCCACCAATCAGGCAGGGGTGGTGCCAGGAGGGAAGGAGCAAGGGAAGTGTCGTTGGCTCGGTACTGTGCTAGGCCTTCTTCCCTATGTTTTCAGTAGCCTTGGGGGAGAAAGTTTCCACATCTGTAAAATATGGATAATAACTGAGTCTTACAGAAGTTAAGTAACTTTGTCAAGGTTATGTACACAAGTAAGTTTTATTGCTAGAAATCAAACTCTGGAAACTTCTGACCTAAAAGGTCATCCTCTTTTTCTTGTACCGCATGCCACATCATATGTAAAGCTTTTGATCTAGTCTCAACATACTTTTGGGGTAAATGACTCGAATTTGGTTTCTGGTGTTTTCAGTAGGTTTTAGAACTCAAGGCCTGGCTTTAACATGTGGGAGAGATGTAGGACTTGGGAGGACAGGGCTCTGGAGAGGGTAGTGTTAGGTATTATGTCTCAGAATTGCAGTGAGGGCAGACACCAAGCCCCTAGTCTACCCATGGGAACCAGGGCCAACATAGCCACTGTCCTAGACCAGCGTCAGGAACTTGAAAATCTCAGGGTGACCAAAACATAAATGTTAAGCAGAAGTCATTGGAGAGTCAGGAGTGGCACGGAGGCATAGACTCTCAGGTCAAGAATATCTCCCATTATGTATTATGCCAATTGGAGATTACTAGTCTCTCCTTTTAATAGAATAGTCTCTTCTGTTAATCCTAAATTATAGCCTGAGTTTATATGTACTGTTTTTGGATAACACTTATCTGGGCCTTAGTTTTTAAATCTACAAAATGGAAGTTCAGGTCTATTGTAATGAGGAAATGAGAATATGCATGCAGATGACTTGTATATACTATAGACTATCCATTCAGATATCAGGTATGAGACCCAGGGTTCCCTAAAAACTAACAGATTGGTGAGAATGGCAGTTTAGGTGTTGCAGGAGGGGAACAGTGATTTTTAGAGTATGGATAGCTCCAAGAGAATAAGGAAGACCAGAATGGGGAACCTGCATTGGGAGTCGGGTAGAAGGCTTTAGATTTCTTTGGGGGCGGGGTAAATGAGGTCTCTGAGTGCCTGAGGTTAGAGGTTGAGGTAAATCAAAGACTAAATGCTGACCTGGGATCTTAAGAGCAGCAGCTGTCGTTGTGCACGTGGACCCCACCTTGTGCAATCTTTAGCTCAGTGGCAAGCTGCTGAGAGCATGACACGATGCCCACCTGTGATGTGTAGTATCCTTTAGAAACTGCATCACATCATATAACATTTGTACATGAGTCCTGTAACAGAACCAATGCAACTGAGGATTGGCTTGATTCTATGTGACAGGTTGGGAAACCAAGACAGCAGGAGAACAAGTTACCAGTACAAGTCTGGACTACTGAAAACCAAAGCTAAAAGCAACCTTCTGACTCTTACTTCTCCTATATTTTCTCTCACCCTGTTTCTTTTCTTTTATCAAAACATGGTATTACTGTGTTCTCAAGAGCGAATTATAATTAAAGTAACCACAGTGTAAAGCTCATCAACCCAGAATCTCGGAGGGAAGTGTGGAGAAGCTGGTTGGAGAAGAGGTATTATGTAATGACCTAATTATGAGGCCTGCCATCTGCTTAGGGGTCACGCCTGCCTGGTTAGGATTCCCTGATTGTGTTTTTCAAGGAGGATGCTGGATTGTTAAGGGACGAGAGAGAGAGAGAAAGAAAGAGAGAGGTAGGTAAACTATCCTAGAAACATTCGTGCCTTTCTTGAAGAATGTTGATATGTTGGGGGGTGGGGGGAGTGATGAAGCAGCCTTTGAGAGCTTTTAAGCAGATGTTACCCGTTAGCATGGAGAGCAGTGTAGAAAGCTAATTTATTCGGTAGAAGAGGCTCCAGTATTAGGGAGGGGTGGTCAGGTGAAGATGGCTGTCAGAATATAGCTGAGACTCCAGGCCTATCTGGAGAGCCAACTGAGACGTTTTTTTCCATTCAGGAGAAAGAGTGAAAAATCTACTTTATTTTTTTTAACACATAAACTGCCATGTGAGTTGTATGTATGCCATGTGTGCCACACTCATGCTAGTTTTCAGCCCGGGGCCTCATGATGCATATGTAACTCATATGTCTCTTTACCTTGGGAGCTATGTGAATTCATGTTTTTCAAGTTGCATATAACTCATACACAGAAAGCAATAAAAAAAATAACAAATTTTTCATTAAATTTGAAAGCATTGTTTTGTTTTTGAAGTTTATATTCTATTTTCATAATAAAACACTGTGTCCCCAAGGAAAATTTTTTTTTTCTAGTGTGGCGGTCAGTGTGTTAAGTGGATGTTTTGTACTACGGATAAAGAGCCGTATCTTGAAAAAATATCCGCGTTCTTGAAAAATGATGACTAAGTCAACTTAGAATTGAAACACGAACCACTATGTTCAGGGCACCTGATGAGTTGCCTTTGAAGGGACTCAGGGCCAAGAATCAGATGCAAACATCTTATGGGTATCAAGAAAGTGGCAGGTGGAGGCCGTGTGCCTTTGGAACTACTACTGGGTATTACACTCAGGCTGAAAGGGGTCTTTGGACTGTCAGCCATGAGACTGAGACCCAAGAGGATGTCAGCACACTGCTTGTACTGCTTGTACAGGAGACATACAGGGAGTGGCTCTTAAGGAAATTGTCAAACTTCCTAAATACTCTTTTAGAGAATCTTTAACAGAAAAATCTTTTTACCTTCAGGTTTTGAAAATATGCCTGTATCAGGAAAATCAGAGTGATTGGAGCAGTAAAGAGTGAATGTCCCAAAGAAAGTAATGTTTTGCTAATCCCTGTCCTACTCCCCACCTGTCAGAGAGCTTCTTTTAATTTACTTCCTTCTGCTCACCCCTACTCCCCATTACGGAAGCAATGTTGTCTTTTAAAGAACTGGTAATTCAAATACATGTATAAATGTAGGAGGTGGTTTAGTATATTTCATTTCCTGAAGAATCACCAAAATGTGCCAAATGGCCAGCTCCAAAGGTAAGAGATTTTTGTGTTTCTCTGATCCAACACCACATTTTTATTTTACAGATAAGGAAATTGAGGCCCAGAGAAGGGTGGTGACTTGCTCAAGGTCATAGCTTGTTATTTGTGGAACTTGGACCAGAACTAGGCCTCCTGACTCCTGGCCCCATAGTTCTTTCTGTCACCTCTTGGTATCTCTCACGTGGAGGTTTATTTGAAATGGAGCCAGGAGCTCTGTGGCAGTCACACATGATCATGGTGGGTGTGTAAATACACAGTCCAGGGATATAACCCTCATGGGGGTAATGTGGGGCTCTCACTGGTGTCTCCACTTGCAGCAGTCGAGTCGTTGGAGCTCCAGGGAAGAGTTTTGAGAATCAAGCATCAGCATTCTTTTCTGTAAGTTTGCAGTGACTTTGGAACAGAAAATTTTATTTCCCCAACTTAGTTGGCCTCTTCTCTTCCCTTGACCAACCACCTCTTCTTGTTGGACCCAGGTTGTGAAACAACCTTGGGCTAACCTTTGTCTTTCACCTGACGTTCTTAACATTCAGACTTTAGCTTGAGCAGACATCTGGCAAAGAGGTTTCTCTGTGGGATCTTGAATAGCCATTTAAAATGTGGATTATGATATTTTCTCCCCAGTGGCAGGTCTTTTCAGGAGAATAGGAATTTATGAAATCATTAGCTTCCTTCCCTAGGCAAAGAGATCCCGCATGGTCAGACTTTCTCACCACCTCTCCCACCCGCAGATCACTGGTAGGGTTTATTTAATTTAATGCACGTACACACACAGGTTTTTAATGAGAGAGACTCTGATCCTATTCTAAGTACTCTCAGTGTGCTGCAATTTTTACTTCTTGTGTCAAAGAGATCTGCAGTATTTCCTGATCCTGGGGCTGTGGTTCCCCAACTGCCAGGTGATCTGTGTTGTCTGGGAAGGTTTAAAAAAAAAAAAAATAGATCTAGGGCCCCACTCAGTCTTGCTGAATCATACTCTTTATCACCATTTAGCTATTTACTAAGTATTTTATCAGTGATGTAATATGTACTTTGTTTATTGCATACTTTATAAGTGGCTTATGAATTTATCTAGAGCTTGCTGAGAGGAGAAAAGGTGTTTTGTTTTTTTTTTACCAGTGCACTGCATTCAATGTGGTGTTATAAAGTGAATGTATTTTTTCTGCAATAATATAAGAACAGATACTGGAAAGTATTCTCTAAATATGTTTGAAAATGGCCTGTCTCAAAATGGCCTGGCCCACCTCCAGAGTGCCAAGTGAGATCACTAAGTTGCAGAGAAATGTTTTAATTCAGAGCTTTAAAAAGGAAGTAATTTAAAAATGTACGTTTATGGTAAACAGGTTGAAAATCAACATGAATAAAACAGTTTCTTTGGGTTAAAAATAGATCATTTTTATAAATTTGTTTGTAATCTCAGCATCTTTTAAGAACTTGATTATTTAAAAAAAATGCAACCCTAAATATGCATTTGGCTTTGAGCCAGTGGTGTCTATCATTTTGCACATACACTGAATATGGAAAACACACACGTACTCCTCTTGAAAAATGTAGTGCATTAATGCTTAAAGCCTTCATAGAGTTTATCTAATTCAATCTTCTGGTTTTATAGATGGGAAAGCTGGGATCAAGTGAGTTGATTCAAATGTGTTAACCAAGACTCTGTGTAGGCACATAACAGTTATCTACTTAAACTAGCCGAAATAAAAAGGGAAATGTGGAAAGGATGGGGGGCGGTGTCTCCTGGAACCTGGGAGCGAGAGTGCTGCTGAGTCTTGTGAAGGGTCTGAAATTAGGAAGAAGAAAGCGGTCAGGAATGTCAGTCTCTCTCTCATATATCTGCTTTTTTCCTGCTCGTGCTTTGGCCTTCTCTTTCTCTGCAGATGGACTTTCTCTGTTCACTCATTCATGTGGTTCAGTGTGGTTGCTGACATTTCCCACTTTTCACTTGCTGTAGATTAAGTTGCCTGCAAAGACTTATACCAAATTCTGCTTTTCCAGAAGAGACAATCTGAGTTGCCCAGCTTGGGTCAGATGTCCATGATGGTCCCAGTCAACTCTGGCAAGGATGGGGTGAGGGTCCCATGTTTACTTAGTACAGTCATGACTGGTGCGGGAGGGAGGATGTCCAGAGAAAGGTAAATCCTGGAGTGGGGCAGACCCCTCCCAAAAGTTTCTGTCCTGAGAGTGCAGTAAGAAACTGCAGTATTCTAGGAGAAAAATGAGGAAGACGGGCAGAAGTAAGCAGAAAAGTAAGCAGAGAAGTAAGCAGAAAAATGGGCAGAAGTAAGCAGATTTGAAAGAGATGGAAAAAATTATTAAGATTTGGTAATTAGTTGGATATTAACTGTGGGGGAGGGAGTTGTTAAAGATAGGAAATAGGCTAGATGGTGGTCATATTTACAGTAATAGGGAACACAGGAAAGGAGGTTTGGGAGGTATGTATGAAAGGGGAGCTTAGGGCTCGATTTCAGTTTTAAACATGTTGAGTTTGGGGTGCCTGTGAAAATTACAAGTGGAAATGTCTGTCAGGTTAATTGAGAATGTGGAACGCATGGGTCTGGACCTCTGGAGAGAGTTGTCAATATTACGAATGTAATTAAAGAATGCTTAAATGCTTAATGGGTGAAATCACCCAGGGAGCATTTATAAGTGAGCAGAGATGACTCCGGACCGAACCTGAGGAAACACTGGCATTTAAGGAACAGGAAGCAGATGAGGAACTCTGAAGGAGACCAAGAAGAAGTGGAGAGATGTAGGGGAAAACTGAGTGTGTAATGTCTTTTTCTTTGGAATTCCAAAGGAAAGAGTGTTTGATTCAAGAATGTCACCAGTGAAAAGTGTTCGGTAGCTGTCACATGAGGTAGCATCAGAAAAGCATCTACTGGATTGAGTCACAGAGAGGTCCTGAGCCTTGGAGAGGACAGAAGCCACATTATAAGACGTTCCTAAGTGACTGGGAGGTAGAATGTGGAGGCGGAGGGAGAGAGAAAATAGGCAGTTTAAAATGTCCGATTGTGAAAGAGAAGAAAGGGCTGGTAGCTCGTTGGATCAAGAAAGGGGTGCATAGATTCTTTTTCTTTTTAAGATCAGAGACTTCGAGCATGTGTAAATACTGGTGGGAGAGAGGCGGTAGAGAGGAGCAATCGAAAATACAAGAAAGAGGGGATGGTTTCTGGAATGAAGTCCCTAAAGGGGGAGGCATGGGCTCTAGAGACAGGAGGGATGGAAGCAAGGCCTTGCTGACACAAGGAACTCAGAAGAGGGAGGGGTGCCAAAGTTGGGGAACATGGGGTGGATTCAGTACTTTTTAGGACTTGAGAATTATTGGAGATTGGGGTGGTGGAAAGGGAGGAGTGGAGGCTCCTTTCAGTGTTGAGGTTTTTAAATGGTGCTTTTGACCCTGAAAGTCATTTCGGATCCAAAAGTGGGCGGCTGTGCTGTATAGATCGGTGGGAGTCGGGGGAGAAGGTGGTGTACTTGCAAACAAGATCTCATTGCATTTGAACTCTAGTCTGAGCCAGGTTGTCACTGTGCTCAGCGTTGGACTCTCAGGTTTCCTTAGGATTGAATCACTAATTGCAGTGAAGCAGGCCCTGAGCACAGTCAGCATCTCTTACCATTCAGCATTCAGAGAAAAGCCTAAAGGCATCTTTCTGTTCAAAGTTTCACTGCAAACACTTTCCATACCCCCAGCACATACCCTCATCGCATACCTATTGCGATGTGTGCATGATCTGATTTAGTCTAATGTGAATTTTTCACTTCATCTAAAACCCTTGACTTGCAGTAATTAATTACTGCTTGAAAGCTGAGAGGTGACGTGGCTGAGTTCCCTTTTATAGCCTGAGGGAGCGAGAGGGTGGGGGACGCAATGAATTCTGTTACTTCTTCCTCTCCAACTCTGGCCTTCCCCCCCACCTCAGACCACATTGCCCTGGAGCCTGAATTTCTCAGGGTGCCTTAGTGAAGATGAAGGTGAAAGGGATACCCAGGGATGGTGAAAAGAAGTAGAATTCGAGAATCAGAACACCATCTCCACCATCCCCACATTCCCCCCAACCTACAGTGCTAGCCCCGCATGGAAACCTGCTGCTTCCTGGTCTGAGTCCTTCCTGCCTCCTGTGGAAACACATGTGGTAGGGATTAGGAGAGGTCTTGCCAGTCCCTGGTCTCCTGTTTGGCACAGTGTAGATTCCACCCTGCCTGCCACTGTTAGAGTGAATACAAAGGGCAAGAGAGAGGCGTCAGGGCTAGGAAGGAAGGAACGTAACTCAAGCTTTGCAACCAAAATCCCTCCCACAGTCTGATCTGGGAAATGATCTCCTGCGCTGTGCTGGAAGGTAGAAGGTGATGTGCTGAAAGCCAACGCACCAGTAGTTACTTGGCTCTCTCACATATTGTCATTCATGTGACATGGAGGTGGGAGGTTCAGTCTATAAAGAACATGATAGGAGGAGTGTAGGGCACCATTTCTACCTCACAGTAGGGCAAGACATTCTGCAGAGTAGCTGAGTTCCCCAGGACAGCACAGTGCCCACTCTTAACTACAGGGGCCAGAGGTCAGACGGTGGAAAGTTCAGTGAATTCCTTGCCTTGCTGTGTCTTACTTTCATTATTAGTAAAATGGGGCTTGAGCCTCTGATGGGTGATGACTAACTCAATGAGAAAAATCACAGCAGAATGTGCTGGAGGATCCTTTGGAAGCACATTTTGTGGGTGGGCTTTAGGGAATGAGCCTCCTAGGCACAGGCGCAGAGCTCTGGGCATACGCTCAGGTTTTAGGCAGAAGACTGGGGTTCTGCTGCTCACACAGTGAACCTGCAGTTGGTTCCCCATGACAAGATGGGTATAATAGCACTCGCCTCACAGGGTTGTCGTGAGGATGCAGTTAGATAATGCATGTGAAAATGCTTGGCACAGAGCTGAATCTCAATAGTGCTATTTTTGGATGTGTCCTAAACAGATGTGCTGTAAGTAGCTGGAAGATGTGAAGGTCTGGTGGGGACTAGGCCATGTGGCCTTCACGCCATGGAGCATTATATTGTATGTTTCTTCCCCCCTACATTTGGATTATATTTGTATTATTACTAGAACAGCTTTTCAGATTGCCTTCTGGGGTGACGATGCTTCCGTGATCATTTATTTGATCTTGTAGAAATGAGACTCCAGAGGCCATTTTTTTCCAGGCATGTACAAAAATGTCACCGGGTGGACCTAGGCCTTGAAAAATTTCTCATAAGCAGGTTAATTGAGCTAATCATCATAACTCACTTTGATTCACTTGCTTTGTGAATGTTTATGTGTACATCATATGTTTATATTTCCATTAAAACTCAAGCATAATTGTTCACCTGCACATATTTTAAAATAGTATTCTGTTAAAGACTAACGTTCCCCTTATGGTTAGGGAGGGGGTGTCAGTCATTGTATAGTGTATGTTTTCTGAACGGAAAGGATTTTTCTATTTTAATCTCAGAAAGTCACTGGGGAGGAGGTTGGGCTGGTGGAGGGCGAGGGGGGCTTTGTGGGAGTTTTAGTCTGGCAGGACCTGGGAGAGTGTTGGGCTCTCTAGGCCAGACCACTCCCCTTTCCAGGCCATTCTGCTCTTTTGTTCGGGCTCAGCTCTGCCATCGGACCAGACAGGCATTGGTCTGCTTCACTGCCCTGACCGTGATGGAAGGGTGGAAACATTTTCCCAGAAATTAGCTAGTCAGGATTACAGTAAGCATAGAAACAAATTAATGCCAAAACTCCACGATGAACAAAGTATCAGAATTTAAAATAAAGATAGAATCAGTAACAGTGCTGCACCCAGCCCTGTTGGAGCCTGAGGCAAAAGGAAAAATCAATACTGATCCAGTCTTTACTTAAAATTGTTTATCTTAGGGTTTTTTGCCTTAATTTTGATTTTTAAAAAGTATTGCAGCATTCTGTGAAGTGTACATATATAAAAAATAAATTAATTAATAAAAATATTGCAGTAAAATAGTATTTATCTTGACTGCTAAGTTTTTGGCACTTTTCTTAATTTTATGCCCACACCAAGTGCCTCACTGCTCTCACCCTTGTCCTGGCCCTGGTTTTACATACACCAAAGGCAGAGGAAGTATCCCCCTCGCGTAATTCAGTTCATTGATTGGTACTGGTGTGCTCCTGGTCTTCTTTGGAGACTCACCATAACAGGCCTCCCCAGGTTTGAAGGCAGCTTTTCTTAAAAACAAGCAACCAGACATGTTTTTTTATAATGTTTAAAAAGATAATATAGGGTCATTATAGAAAATAGAGAAAAGGCTAAAGGTACCCATCATCCACAGGTAAGTCAGTCTTAGAAAAATTTTTTAAGCCATGTGTACTGGCTCACACCTGTAATCCCAGCACTTTGGGAGGCCGAGGTAGGAGGATTGCTTGAGGCCAGGAGTTCAAGACCAGCCCGGGCAACATAGCGAGACCTGTCTCTACAAAAAATAAAAAAATTAGCCAGGCATGGTGGCGTGTGCCTGTAGTCTCAGCTACTCAGGCAGGAGGCTGAGGCGGGAGGATTGCTCGAGGCCAGGATCATAGCTGCAAGTAAGCTATGATCGCGCTACTGCACTCCAGCCTGGGTGACTGAGCGAGATCCTGTCTCTAGAAAGAGGGAGAGAGAGAGAGAGAGAGAGAGGAGAAAGGAGAGAGAGAGAGAAAGCAAGCAAGAAAGAAAAGTTTTTCATGTTTCAGGCACAGCATTTTGTTGTATTTTCTTTTTGCTATACATATGTATTTTTACATAGCTGTGTTCTTAATAAACTTAGAGCTTTGTATCTTGTTCGTTTTATTTAATGTACAGTGAGTGAGCATTTTAATATGTTTAAAATGTTAAATATTTTACTGACTGTATAACGTTCTTTCTTTAATTTGTTTAAACCAAATCAATCTCTCTCTCTTTTAAAGACCAAGTTTCACTGTGTTGCCTAGGCTGGAGTGCAGTGGGTATTCATAGGTATGATCATAGCTCACTGCAGCCTCCAACTGCTGGGATCAAGTGATCCTCCTGCCTTAGCCTCCAGAGAAACCGGGACTATAGGCGTGTGCCACTGCGCCCAGCCCCAAATCTCTTCTTATTGGGCTTTTTAGTAGCTTCCATTTTTTCTGTTTATAGATTTTTTTTTTTTTTTTTTTTTTTTTTGAGACAGAGTCTCACTCTTTTGCCCTGGCTAGAGTGCCATGGCGTCAGCCTAGCTCACAGCAACCTCAAACTCCTGGGCTCAAGCGATCCTTCTGCCTCAGCTTCCCGAGTAGCTGGGATTACAGGCATGCGCCACCATGCCTTGCTAATTTTTTCTATATATTTTTAGTTGTCCGATTAATTTCTTTCTATTTTTTAGTAAAGACGGGGTCTCGCTCTTGCTCAGGCTGCTCTCGAACTCCTGAGCTCAAACAATCCGCCCGCCTCGGCCTCCCAGAGTGCTAGGATTACAGGCGTGAGCCACCACACCCGGCCCCTGTTTGTAGATTTTTTTTTTTTTGTCTTGAGTATTCTTGTACATATTTTGTGGATATTTCAGATTTTTTTCTTAAGATAGATTTCTAGAAATGGACTTTGAGGGTCAAAAGATCTCTAGTGGGCTTTTTATACATATTGCCATGTTGCTTTCCAGGCATGTGCCAGCTGACGTTCCTACCAGAGGTCTTTCTGCCTGACTCAGACTGCTTGCTGATAGAATTTATGGATACTCAGCTCTCATTCCCTTCCCTTTTCTCAACTTTATTTGACATGTAGCCTTAGCAATAGTGCCAGATACTTGGGTAGAATTGTCATCCTGTTCCTTCCAGGTCAGGTGGGTTCCTCTGTTCTTCTTGGATCTCCTTCTCTTCCTTGTTTTGGCATATACCTTATCTAAACCCTGTGACGTCTCAGTTTCTCCTGGTGCCCTGTCCTGGCTTCTGAGTGAGTGGGCCCTTCCCTAATTCAGCTTCAGATATTTTTCCCTAGGCTCTGATTACTCTGCACTGACCTTGTGGCCTCTTTCTTCAACCTTTTGTTGAGACCCACAGGACTCTGGTTATTGGAAGACCCACCTTCCTCCCTAAACCATTTTCTAATCTCTGTTGTGTTTTGGTTGGTACACATTTATTATCAATCTGGCTGATGAGTTTATACTCATTTCGTTTCTAGGCTGTTGATGCTAGGTCTCTGCTTTAGTGAAGCTTGGTTTCTGCATGTTTTCTTTGGAGTGTGTGTCAAGTCTGATCTCAGCTGCGCCCAAGAGGGCTGGGGAGAAGGCCAGTCCCACTGAGAGTCAGAAACTGACTCCACAGTTCTGTTTCTCTTCTTGTTCCCCATCCCCCACTACCTTCAGAGTCACTGAGTTTCTGTTCCCCCCCGAGGAATGTCTCAACCTCTCACGTTTTCTGTGGAGCAGAGGGGAAGGACCACGTGGAACCCAACAACAGTTTCACACAGGGCTGGGATTAGGATGAGCTGCTCACCTCAAGTGCAGTATTTGAGGGGGTACCCAAAACTCTAATCAAGATAAAGAATATTTGTATGTAATGTTTTAACAATAAAAATTAATGCAAACAAGCATAGTGAACAAACTATTAGAATTAAAAATAAGGAGAGAGTCAGTACCAGTGCTGTACCCAGCCATCCTGCAGCCTGAGACAAAAGGAAAAGCAATAATACTTGACTCTGTCTTTTTGAGCCCAAGGCAAGTGCCTCACTCCCCTCACCCTAGTCCTGACGCTGGTTTCACACCAAAGGCAGAGGAAATTTTCCCCTGATGTAATTCAGTTTATCAGTTGGTGCTGGTGTGCTCCTGCTCCTTTTTGGAGATTTACCTTCTTGGCAGACCTCTCCAGGTTTATCCCTGGCTGATCTTTTATTTCGTCTGATATGAAAAGCTCTAGACTGTGTGTTTCTTCCCATTTGAGGACCAAATCCTCTTCTCTGTGATTGCTTTCTGGTAATCCCAGGTAAAAGGCATCTTCCCAGCATCCTCAGATAATGAGTGCTTTGAGTGGTGGGGATCTTGTCTCCCCCTACTCCCCAAAACTGATCTGTGAGCTCAAGAAAGGTTAACAGTACAGACTATGTTCAACTTCCCTGTGACTTTCCATTCCCAAATAGATTGACAGTTTTTCTTCCTTGATCTCCAAACAATAAGGCAAATTCTGTTTTAATGTAAATCTAGACCTTACTTAAAAATTCTAACTCATCAAGTGCAATTTTTAATGCTTTGTCTTAATGCTCCGTTCTGGATACTTTCTATTAAAAGAGCCTGTAATTGTTAAAATTATTGAAACTCTAGATCATATCAGAGCTCATATGTTCTGTAAACATTGGTGCAAAGTGTCTTAGGGTCATTGGGTACAAGAAACAGAAATTTAACTCAAATTAGATTAAGTATAAAGGAATTTATCAGATAAATACAGGGGAACCTCCCAAACCCAACAGCAGGAAACGAAGATAGATTTTGTGGGTATTGGAAAGATACCAGGTGGCTCTTCTGTCTGTCCATCTGTCTCTGTCTCCCTTTGGAGCCTCACATGTGGCTGACGGTAACCACCGGCCTAGCCCACGTGGTTGTACAGCACTATCTGATTACAGTTCCTGGGTCATCACTTTGGATTCTCAAGGGAGAATGTGCACTCCCTGGTCTAGTTAGCTGTAGCCAGGGAGAGGGGTCAGTTGATAGAATGTATCTAATCATTATTTCAGCATGGGGTGAAGAGTATGGTAAACTACACCAATGTGTTCTCTACAATGAGTAAAAATAAAATCCTTGCCCTCTGAGAGAATTTAGTCCTAGTGAGAAATACTCGTATGCAGACAAGTGGGATGTAATCAGGCTAATAAAATCAAGGTGGGCATGGAGGTAGGCATTCTGTTGGGTGAAAATTAACAGAAAAGCCCTAGTTTGAGTTACACTTGCTTGACTTAGAGCTACACGTTTACTAGCTAAGGAGGGGACCCACATTCCAACAGAGAATACACGCAGAAAGTATGAGGCGCTGGAGGACACTGTCCAGGCACTCCGAAGAGTTCAGCGTGGGCTTCAGATTGTGGTGGGCCTTGTATACCAGGATAAGGTTGGGATGTAATCTTGTAGGTGGTCGAGAGCTAGAGAATTATAAATAAGGAAACCAGGTGATTGGAATTGTTATCAATTTATTAAACATCTACTAATCATCTACCATGTCCTAAGTATTGTGCTAGCTCTGAGGATTCCAAGGTAAATAAGAAGCTCTTTTTGCCAGTTTTATTTTCTTTGGTGACTCTTTTTTCTGGTGCCCCCCCCCCCCAAGAACAATCTAGAATGTTGTCCTTACGGGTTCACAGTATTCAAAGTCCTTAAACTGATGTAGAAATAACAAATATCATTTCTACTGAGGCAGAAAAGAGTTGTTCCCTCTTTGGTCTATCTAGTGGAGAGATTAACATATCCAGCATAGTCATAAAACATTGTGATAAGTGCAGCAAGATAGAGGTAAAGGCCAAATATATGGTCATTTGAAAGCTGGGGTGACCGGCAGAGAAAGGGAAGACTTCGCAGAAGAGGTATTATGTTAACAATCTTAAACTCCTTTTATCAAGCAGAAAATGGGGACAGGATATTCCAGGCAGTGGGAACAGCATATGTAAACCTCCTGGGAGCAAAGCTGCAAAAAGGTTAAAATTTTGAAAGCTTGGTGCTGGGGAGGGGGCGAGGGAGGAGGAGAGATGGGGAGGAGGGAGTGTTGGGAGATGGGGCTGGCAGAGGAGAGGGCACTATTCAAATTATAAAGGATCCGGAGCTGTCACACATCATTGATGGGAGTATAAAATGATAAGATCACTTTGGGAAAAGGTCTGGAAGTTTCTTATAAAATTAAATATATGCTTACCCACTGGCCTAGCACTTCTACTCTTAGGTATTAATATTTACCTCAGAGAAATAAAAACATGGCACAAAAAGACTTATATAAGAATGTGTATAGAGCTTTCATAATAGCCCTAAATTTAAAATAACTCACATGTCCATCTGTAAGAGAAAGGACAAACAGGTTTATTCAAATAATGGAATACTAGTCAGCAATAAAAATTAACAAACTGCTAATACACTTGACAATATAAACTATTATGATGAGCAAAATATTCTTACACAAAAAAGCACATACTGTAAGATCCCATTTGTATGTGAGATGTAAAGTGCCAAAGTAGGTAAAACTATTAATAGATGAAAAAAGAACAGTGGTTGCCTCTGGCAAGATGTGGGTAGGATTGTCTGGGAAGAGAGTGAGGGACTTTCTGTAGGGTGGAAAGGTTTTATACTTTGATAGGGATTTGGGTTACATGAGTATGTATATTTATCAGAACTCATCCAATGATACACTTAAGATTTGTACATTTCATCGTAAATAAATTTTATTTACCCCTTAACCCTCCAAAGAACCATGAACTCTGAATGCTTAATATATGCCTGCTGAAGTATTTAGGGTGAAGTGCACAGAGGTCTGCAACTGACTTGGAAGTGCATCAAAAAATCAGATGAATCGATGTTTGCATAGATAACGATAAATAGGTGATAAAGCAGGTATAGCAAAATGTTAATAGTTGCAGCCTCTAGGTGGTGGGTGTATGGATGTTTACAGTATGATTTTTTCAACTTTGTTATGTGTTTGAAATTTTTCATAATAAAATGGGGGAAACATAAAGGTTCTTGCATTCTGCTACATTAAGGAATTTGGACTTTCCTCTTGCTTGGGAAACTAATGAATGCTTTTCAGAGGAGTTCTTCATTCGATAGGAGTTGTAGAAAGAGGTCTGAGGTACAGAAAGTTGGGATTCTATGATAAGAAAAGAGGAAGGCGTGAGCTAAGAAAGGAGCAGCAGGGATGAAGTAAAAGGGATGGATTCTGGGTTTAGGGATAGAGTTGTTAAGAAATCAACTTGGGTGATGGTGGGGGATAGGATGGGGAGGAGGTTGTGAGCTGGTGCACAGCCCTGAGTGAAGGACCAATACGTAGGGGCCGGTGGATGACAGTAATATTGTCAGATAGCCTGCACCCCAGAGGAAAGGCATTATTTACCTTGATGTTAAACTGGAGTGCTCTGGAATTCACATCTGGGAGCTCAGAGAATGTCAGCTTGCTTTCCAGGATGAGAGCCCTTCTCCTTTCAGGACTGGAAGATGACCTGGATAAGGTAGTTGTGTCTGGTGACCAGTCTAATGAAACCTACAAAGTTGGAAATTTTTATGCTGTATGCCTTTGGTGCCAGTGCATGTCCCATAACCTAACTACTAAACTCTAGTCACTATACTAGAAAGTGCTCTTTCTGGATCAGGATTTGGAGCCGATCTTATTACAAAAGCAATAAGTGCAGAAAACCAAGTAAGCTTTGAAGCATGAAGTTAAACTGGAATGCTCTGGAATTAACGTTTGTGAGCTGACAGACTGTCAGCCAAAACTTCAGCTTTGCTGAATTCCCCATTTTCCTTTGGAAAATGTGGACCAGTAACACACATGGGGTCCTGGTGGAAATGATTAGAGCCAGAGCTTGGGGTCTGCGGTGTCGGAAGGTTGACATATCCGGGCACTGATGCCACTCCCTCTGGCTGACCTCAGCTGTTCTTTTTGCTCACATTGATTAGGAGATTGTGCACTGGTAGCTTAGAGGAGTGAGCACAATTCATGCCGGAGAGGCTCTCCACCCCTTCAGGTGAGGGATGCTGTAGGATTGAGCATGGGTGTGTGTGATTTCTTTTCCTTCTCAATTGAAGAGGGTTTTCATTTCCAGCTCAAGTGTTATTTTTGAAAGAAAGGATCATGGGTAGAACAAGTGTTTGTTATTGTGACAGCACAGAGATTTCTGTGAAGCTCCCTGTAAAACCACCTTGAGCACTTTGGCCTAGGTTGAAGGGTTCATTTCCATTGGTCCTAACCTCATGCTTCTCTCAGTTTTGCCAGGCTGAGCCACACACGGTTTTTCTCTGCAGGGTAGGCTACCTTTTCTCCGAAAGGGTGTTTTCACAGTATACGTCCCTTCTAGCTCATACTAGACTATTTTTCTGAAAGCCTAGGGCTGTGTAGTATTTTTTGTTGTTGTCATTGTAGCTTTGTTGTTGGTGGTGGTTTGGTATCCTTTATGATATTAGGCAAACACATTGTGTAAAAAACACTTAAGAACCTGCTATGTAGCAGCCACTGTGTTGGGCAACAGAGATGCCACAATGGATCAGTCATCATCCCTGCCCTTGTGCATTTGACAGTGTACAGTGCAAGAAGGCATTAAACGAGGAATTACCCCGTAAGTATTTAATTATACTCAGGATATGTCCTGAAGGGAAAGTAGAGGGCGCTGTGTACAACAGGGGACTTAACCAATCAGAAGGATTGGGGGCTGGGGGCAATCAGGCAAAGTCCAGCATGCAGCCTGAAACCTGAAGGATGATCATTAGGAGCTGCTCAGGCCAAGAACGTGGTGAAAGGGGCAAAGGGAGAAGCATGCGCGAAGGTCCTTAGACAGGTTGGAGTATAGCAACTTTGGGGAAGGAAGAAGGCTCTTGAGGCTGGAACAGAGTGAGCAGTGGAAGTCTGTCCTGTATGGATGAGCCTGGAGAGAGATCATGTCACGCAGGGCCTTGCAAGCCTTGGCCAGCATTTGGAGTTTTATTCTAAGCAGGGTGAGAAGCCACTGAGGAATTCCAAATAGGTAAATGACACTCATTTCTGTTTTTAAGAGATCACCCTGTCTGCGGTGTGGAGAACAGAAAATGGCTCGGTCTGACCTGGGGAAGCTGCTGTATAGATTTCAGTGAACCAAGAATATGGCCCTACTGATGTTTCTCACCATTGCTCTCTACCATTGCTAGATAGCTAACCCCATGGCAACAGGACAGCAAAGGTGGGGCCAGGCGGCTTGGGGAAAGGCCCTCTTTTGGTCAGCCTTAGCTGTTGGCAGGCCAGGCCCAATGTACTCTGGTTCTAGGTATAGTAATTCACAAGCCTCTGGTGTGTGTGAACCAACTTGGTTTCTGAAACTCTTCCCTTTTGTTCCAGACAGGTACCTTTCCTGGAAATTTTTTTTGTGGGGGCAGGGAGGGTGGAGACTCTTGCCAAACCCCTAAAGAGAACCCCCTGAACTGGAGATGCTCCTCAGTTGTCACTGTCCTGGAGAGGAAGAGCCAGTTGCCGCCGGGGCATCAGCCTTGCTTGGGTTCTGCCGATGCTTATGCACCACCACTGCTGTTTGTCAATCTGCTGCTGTGCCCACAGCCTGACTGGGGAGAGAGGGAGTTGAATACCTCAAGTCATCCCCCATCTGGGTGTTCTTTCTGCCTCGGGAAAGGACTGCTTTGATACATTCCCCAGAAGGAGCTGGCACATGGCGATTTTTAATTTGAGGCAAATGAGGGGAGATTGACATTAAAAAAAACAAACCCCAAGCATCCACTGAAATCATTGCTGACACATGCTTTGGATTGACCTTTTCTCCTGTAAAGCTTTGCTGTGCTCCTTGCCATCTGTTCTAGGGTTTTGAAAATGTTCGTTCCTTCTGAAACTTTTGGCGAAGTTGTCTTCAATGTGAATAAGTCGTGGATGGGTGTTTGTGAGCCTCTTGGTCATCATTCCCTGTGGGAGCTCACCAACACTGCAGACAGTGCACCCAAGTTCTCACCGTGGAGAGGCCTCTCCCACCTGATCAGCTAGAGGGGCAGAGCTGCAGACAACCCCCTCCTGCCTTTCACTGTGTCATTTTTCTTATCTGTGGGGAGTGGAGATGTTCCTGCGTGGTCAACTGCTGGAGAGCGGGGATGGCCACTTGAGAGGATGGACTAGGAATTGGCACTCCTGTAGCCTAGCCTTGCCATGCCACTAGGTGGCAGTACTAGGGAGGCCACTTAGGCTTTTCTCTGTGCCTCAGTTTCCCAGTCAGTCAAGCGGAGGTTGTAATACATGTCCTGCTTACTTGACAGGCTCTTGTAAAGCAGTGCTGTCTAGTTCAGTCCTAACCTAGAGATACGTTTTCCTTAACCTGCATGGGGTTTAAGAGATTTTTATTAATAAAAGTTTGTTGGCCAGGCACAATGGCTCACACCTATAATCCTAGCACTTTGGCAGGTCGAGCCAAGGAGCATTGCTTGAGCCCAGGAGTTCAAGACCAGACTGAGCAACTTAGCAAAACCCCCATCTCTACAAAATATTAAAAAATTAGCTGAGTGTGATGCTGTGCACCTGGAGTCCCAGCTACTCGGGATTCAAATGATCCTCCTGCCTCAGCCTCTCAAGTAGCTTGGACTACGGGCGCTGCCACCACACCTGGCAAATTTTTCTATTTTTTGTAGAGACAGGGTCTCACTCTTGGCTCAGGTTGGTCTCAAACTCCTGGCCTCAAGCCATTCTCCTGCCTTGAGTAATTTTTTTCCTCCTTTAGAGCAGAGTTTCCCTTTTTTCCTAGTATCTTTCCCAAAATTACTGTTACACAGATAAAAGTGGAGCTGCTTTGTTTGAAGATGGGAAGGAAGCTGTGTGCAGAACCCTACCTTCTTCATTAAGTAGAAGTCGGTTGTTCCTGACTCAGCCACTGAAGCACCTTCTGTAATGCTAGTTTATTTATTTTAAATACTACTAATATTTAGTCTACTAAATATTTATTTTAAATATTACTAATAATTTAGTCTTAATTTCTGCAGATGAGGAAATGGAGGCCAAAGAGGTCCAGTCACTTGTCCAGTGTTGCCCTTTCATTTACATCTCTCGGGTAAATTCCACTTTAGCTGGGTTCTCTGATTATTTAGAAAAGCTTCAGAAGACTGTTTTATGCTCATTTTCTCTTCCTCAGGTAATTCAAAGAGAAACCGCATTAAGTAAGCAGTATTCACTGAATTTAACCTTATTTTAAAAGAGATACAAAGAGTTTGTAGGGCAGGCAAGGGGACAAAGAGCAGAAAATGGGCCTGGATGAGGTTTTTCTCCTTTTGGTATTCTCTACCTCCTTTGGTTTATCTCTTCTTTCCATCTCAGACAAGTGGAAGCCATTCCCAAAGGTGTAGATAGGACTTATGTTAGGAAATGAGATTTCCTTTTACCTGCAAGAAATAAGCAGGTGGCAGATTTCAGTGCTAGAATCTAGGCCCGATTTTGAAATATCCAGCAAAACCTCTTTGGCAGCAAATCCAGAAAGCCTGTCTCAGCACCATGATGGGCTTCTTTGTCTCATATCCCTGGTCTAATCATTCTCATTGTCTGCCCAGCTGTTTCCCATCACTGCTCAGATAATCAGTTTGGTGTTTTTCTTCTCTTTCCGCTCACCTTACCTCTCCCTCCCTCACTTTTCCTTGCTAAGTGGAAGTCACTGGTGTCCTGATTCATTCAGAACAGCCCCTGGGGCCTGGCACCATCTAGCATGATTCAGTATTTGATACAGAGCCAGGAGATGTACTGCTTCTTCCAGAGCCCCACTGCTGATGTCAGATAGCCTGATGAGACTCCTGAGGAGATTTTGTTTACCTTCATCTTTAAAAAGTTTCAGTTGAAGACTGTGATCTTTCATTGATGTCAGAACTGAAAGAGATTTTAGGATTTATGTAATACCTCCCTCTGTGTATTACGGATTCTCACTCACCTTCTCCCAGCAGACAACTAGTTTGTTTGAGAGGTAGAAGTCCAAGTTATCTCAGCAATTTCCTTGGTGACTTCATGATCCTGTGCTTTTATCAGGAAAGTGATGGGAAGCAGCTAATCCTGGGAGTTTAAATGATGAAGGATCTATAGGGAAATGCAAATTAAAAACACAACAGCGTATCACTACACACCTACTCGGATGGCTAAAGTGAAAAAGACCTACCGTACCTGGTGTTGGTGAGGATGTAGAACATCCAGAACTTTCATCTGTGGTTATTGAGAGTGTAAAATAGCACGACCATGGAGAACTGTTTGGCAGTTTCTTATAAAGTAGAACATCCACTTGCTATACGATCCAACAACTCCATTCTTAGGTATATGCCCAAGAGAAATAATTACCTATGTCTGTAATAAAAGACTGCTATATGAATGTTTAATTCTTAATAGCCAAAAGCTAGAAATAATGCAAATGTCCTTCAACAGGTGAATGGATAACCTAATTGTGGAATATGTATGCAAAGAAATACTAGTTGGCAAAAAAACTACTGATACGTATAACAATGAGGATGGATCTCAGAAATATTATGGTCTGAATGAAAGAAGCCTGACCAAAAGAGTATATGCTGTATGATTCCATTTATTCTAGAGCAAGCAAAACTGTAGGGATGGAAAGCAGATCCAAAGTTACATGGCGGGGGGGGGGGGTGTGTGTGTGCTGTGGGAGAGGAGGGGAGATTGCCTGCAAAGGGGCATGAATAACTGTTTTCAGTGATGAATGGGTTATGATGATGGTTATAAGAGTGAAAACAATTGTGAAAACTCACCAAACTGTACACTTAAAATGGGTCCATTGCATTACATGTAAAGTTGATTTTTAAAAGAAAATTTAAAAAGATGAGGGATCTAGTCTGAATTCTCCCACTAACTATTTAATACTTCCATGTGTTCTTGTGAAAGGAACTTAGTCTCTTTATATCTTCTCCTATCAGGAAAATGGGAACGATAGGTTGCTCACCTACCTCATTCAGTTATTGTGAAAATATAAATGAAATAGCTTATTTTGAAATGCCTTTAAAATAAATCACATACAAATGCTGTGTAGAGGGAATATTCCATAAACTCCTCTTCAGGGAAGAAAGGCAAGAACTGTGATAACCAATGTATAAGCTAAGATATATATATTTTGGTGTTTATTTGCAAATCATCTTTTAACTTTGTGGAATGTGGGTTGTGACACTTCCCCTCTTTGGCCATCAGTAAATGAAGGGGTGAGACCAGATCAGAGGTAGAAAACTGGAGGATCAGAGATTCTCTAAAGCTTTTCAGATGTGGTTTCTTTAGCCTCTACAGTGTAGCCTGTCCCGGGTTAGCATAAAATGTGACTTGTTGCCAGTGTCTAAATCTGGAGATTTCACATAAAATTTTGGGTTTCCAGCTTATCTTTAGAAATTAGCAGATTTGACAAAACGAGGCCCATGTTCCCACATGGCAGCAGTGACCTGGAGTTGCATAGTAGCCGTCCCTTTACGTGCCAGACATGTTAGTTTCCCATAGTCTCCACCACTGTCTTTAGCCTTTTCTGTCCTCTGTAAAGACATGACGAGAATTAGTTCATTACTGAGTGCTTTACTGTGTGTTAGACATTGTTCCACGGCATGACGAACTAGACAACATCTCTAACCTTGTGGCAATTTGTAAACACTCATCCACATCTTCATCAACAGTTAGGGGAAGAAAGTTAGGCCAATGATGCTATATATTTTAGGGAAAATGGGAGAAAGCATGTTTCCCGTGGAAGTAAAAACAAATCCCTACACGTTTAATAGGAAAAATGTGTCTGTGTCAAAATTATCCTGCCTACTTCACTTGCTTGCTTCACATAATAGATCAGATCCTTTCTCTCTTTGTGATTCAATAAATTTGTGGATGAAATTATTTTAGTGTTTCAAAAAAATGCTAGTAGGCAGAAAGACTGGTACATGCTACTGAATGTTAGATTTTCTTACTTCTGTCCAAACCGTCCTCAGCTCAGCTTTAGACTTTTCCATTTAATCAAGATTTGGGATGCAAATCAGTCTGAAATAAATAAGCTTCTCTGCTGATAGCCTTCTTCCACAATAGCCTGAACCCTTTTTAGCTGTGGCTGAGAATCTTATCACCCTGATCTGTGTGGTAGACATGGACCTGTGCTCAAGAAGTGTCTTGACTGGTGCTGTCTCCCCTCTGCCTTCTAACCTAGTAGTTTACATCAACATTTGCTCAACTGCACAGGGATAGTGGCTGGCATTTTTGGACTGACACACCCTGTTAGGCTTGGATTTGATCTCATGATTTAAATGCTTCTCATCTGCAAATAAGCCCTTTTATAGGTATAGATGCTTAATAACATAGCTTCATCTATGTTAGGCATATTGGTTTGTTGCTTTGCTTTTAAATTTATTGTGGTCATAGGCTTTGAGAATCTGGGCTGGCTCTTCTCAACCATTTCTTCAGTCTGGCCGGAAAGATCATCTTGCTACCTGGCAAAGAAAACTACACTGCTCCCATCTGGTGGTAGTTATCTCAAATTGCAGCATCATCAACCTTTTAAAATAACTGCTTTGTCCTTTAGCGGTGCAAGGCATCACGGAACTGTAGGAAATACCTGTTCCCAGCTTTTGTTCTGCAGCAAAATTGGATGTCTCCTTACTATCTAGAGGAGTATTACATGGTTTTTTACTATGATAAGTGAAGTGGAAAGAATGTTTTTTGGACAATCAGGAGTGACACCCCTCCAGGTTCTGCCCAGAACTAGCCATGGACTCCTAAGCCTCACTTGGTTTCTCCACTCATTAAAGCAAAATGCTTGGACTTAATGCTCTCTAGGAGTGCTACGGGTGCAAAGTCTGTAGTTCTATGATGTTTTTAAAAATTCAAAATATCTATAAAATGAATACTCACTTGGACTATGTATAAAACAATTATGAATTTACATAAAAATTTTATAATTTATACTATCATTTTCCCAATTGTAATTAATTATAAGATAATATCATGGATTTAAATAACTTCTGGGAGAATGAAAAAAAAAGAAGATAAATACCACTGCACTAAATGTGCATGTTTATTACAAGACAAATTCTGATACCCTAAAAAGTAAAACGTAAATTGATAATTGAGCAGTGTAAGTGGACTTTAAAGTATTACAAGAAAATGGAGAACATTATTGAGGTGTAAAGATTAGAGAGACGACAATTAAAATTAAAGATTGTATGGTAAGGGCCAGGCGCAGTGGCTCATACCTGTAATCCTATCACTTTGGGAGACCGAGGCTGGAGGACTGCTTGAGGCCAGGAGTTCAAGACCAGCCTGAGCAAGAGGGAGACCTTGTCTCTGCAAAAAATAGAAAAATTAGTCCCAGCTACTCAAGAGGCTGAGGCAGGAGGATCACTTGAGCCCAGGAGTTTGAGGTTGCAGTGAGCTATGATGAGGCTACTGTACTCTAGCCTGGGTGACAGAGTGAAACCCTGTCTCAAAAAAAAAAAAAAGATTGTATGGTAAATTTTAGTGTTTATCTGCATACTGAAGAAGAATATAGTGACAGGAAGTATACAAACATACAGTCTCTGGCAAATCATTATCACACATTTGCACATTTGGAACATTTGAGCCCATTAAAAATATTTTTTGTACAGAATTATATGTGTATTTTGTGAAAACATGTAACAGTGCTTTGTGATTAAGGCTCTTTTTGGTTGCAAGGAGCAGAAACCTACTCAAGGTAACTTGAAAAATAACTAATTACACTGTAAAGATACAACATGAAATGCCATGGACATCAACAGACAGGTACTGAAGTGCTGTTGAGTTTCTGGGGAATTAGAATGGCGCAGTCAGGACTCAGGTCTTATTTCTCAGAGGCCTGAGGTCTCTATAATGGCTGCTTATTGATCCGTATCAATTTTGCATGTAGCTGCTAGCCCTAGTACTATAATAAGCTCCACTCAAGTTCCCATACTGATGACTTCCCTCTGTGTTTACCTCTATCCAATTAGTGACCACCTCTGTGCAAAAATTGCCTAGCGATTTTTTTTTTTTTTTTTTGCTGAACAGGGTCAATGGACAGGATAGTCAAACTAAACGATGGTGGTCTACCAGGCAGGCAGATGGACTGAGTGTCCAGTATAACTGCTGCTTATTCCAAAGTGTTCAACTTTGATAGCTTTGCCTCAACTTATCTGTCTAACCCCTCTTCTCTTAACAGTGGTGTTGAACACCTCATACCATGCTTTGGAAGTGAGGTTGAGGTTAGGAGTTCTAAGAATTTGTGCAACACTGAGGTATAGCAGATTTGCAGCATTTGAGAATTACTGTTAGAGTCATATAAATTTCTGTTAATGAATTGTGAAATGTCTTTTAGAGAAAGGTCAGTGCAGATGTTAAAAAGTCTGCTCAATAATTGAGTCATACTTGCCCAGAGTCTGCTGTGTGGAGCAGCACTTTCATACCTGTATCTGGTATCCTTCCAATAGCCCATGAGGTAGAGAGGGCAGGTGGAATCTTCAGGGTCTATTGCCAGATTTGAATTGAGGGGTGGAGTGAGGAAGGATGAGAAGAAGTGAAGGAGATCCTTGAAATTAATTGAACCATTTATAATAGCAATTATTGAAATACTTTCCTAGCCTGTCATTTATGAGGGAAAGAGTGCTGGACATATGTTTTTTAAACAGTTCTTGATTTGAATCGAATCTCTTCGAGCCTGTTTTCTTTAGCTGGTAATCGTTGTTTTAAAGGGAAAAATAATACCCAACCTCACAGAATTGTGGTAAGAATTACACAAGAGCATCAAAGTGCCTAGGACAGTTGTTGGAATTTTCTTCTGTTCATTTATCTGTTTATTTGTAGGCTCTTTGGAAGATAATCACTGTTCTTCTCTTATCCTGAAATACCTGTTCAGGAACAGTTTCTCTGACTCTTGCCACCTAATCCCACAAGTAATATCTCTGAATTCTGAAAATCTAAGAATGCCTTGTAGCCCTAATGGCTGGCCAACCGTGGCGTCAGTACCATTAACAGCGACAGCAGCAGCCTGCGGTCACCATGGTCATCTGACTGACTTTTTGAACATGACTCAAAAGAGCTTGTGTGTGTTTCTCTCACAGGTGGATTTGCCATCGTGTTTCTGGTGAGGACAAGCAATGGGATGAAATGTGCCTTGAAACGCATGTTTGTCAACAATGAGCATGATCTCCAGGTGTGCAAGAGAGAAATCCAGATAATGGTAAGGCTGTCCCCCGGACTTGCGACTACTTCAAATAGAGACAGAGATTGTGCCCTCTCATAAGAAAGCCATGTGGGGCTTGTTCCCTTCCCTGAGATGGCAGAGAGACCTCTGGACAAGTTGGGACTGAGCAGCCATGGGATATAAGACACTGCTCCTGTCTGGTCACCCTCAGTGGGAGGGTGGAGGAGAAAGGAGTATATTGAGAGAACTGACCAATCTTTAGGGTGGAGAAATAGTTTTGAGAATTGGGAAAAGCTTTCTTAATTTGGTTCCCCAAAATTAACTGTGGCATTTAATCTGGAAAGCCTAGTTTATAATGAGCCTCCTCTTCTGGTCTTGTCTCTGTCAGTTACCAATCCCCAGTCCCAGTTTTTAACCCTCCTGAGCTCTTCAATAATTCTGTGAACGTATCCTTACCTGACTTTATTTATTTATTTATTTATCTATCTATTTATTTATTTATTTATTTTCAGCATATTATGGGGGTGCACACGATTAGGTTACATATGATGCCCTTGCCCCCGCTCCCCCCCAAGTCTGAGTTTCAAGTGTGTCCATTCCCTGGGAGGTGCGCATCACACTCATTGTTTGTGCATGTGCCCGTCCCCTCCTCCCCTTCCCCCCTCCCCCTGCCCAACATCCAATAAATGTTATTCTTATATGTGCACTTAAGTGTTGATCAGCTAATACCAATTTGATGGTGAGTACATGTGGTGCTTGTTTTTCCATTCTTGGGATACCTCACTTAGTAGAATGTGTTCCAGCGCTTTCCAGGAGAATACAAGAGGTGCTATATCACCATTGTTTCTTAAAGCTGAATAGTACTCCATGGTATACATATACCACAGTTTATTAATCCACTCCTGTACAATCCCATCACTGGGCATCTACCCAAAAGAAGAAAAGTTGCTCTATGCAAAAGACACCTGCACTCGAATGTTCATAGCAGCACAATTCACAATTGCAAAGATGTGGAAACAAGCCGCCTTTATATTTTTACATGTAGTTCTTTCCACCTGGAATGCTTTCCCCTTTTCTGGCCCAGAAACCTAGGCCAAAATCTAGAAAACTCATAAATACTCCATGATTCCATTTGTACAAGTCCAAGAATAGGCAAAATCGATCGTTGGAGATAGAAATCAGAAAGTGGTTATCTGAGTGTGGGAAACTGACTACAAAGGGTAATATGGGAACTTTCTAAGCCATGGAAATGTTCTATGTGCTGTTTTGGATAGCGGTTGCACAGGGGTGTACAATTGTCAAAACTCAATTGAACACCTTAAGATCTGTGCATTTTCTTATATGTTAATTGTACCTTAATTTTCAAAAACTTACTCATTTTTCAAGATTCACATTTATATTATGTTTCTAAAGAAAGAGTCCCTATGTGTTAGGTATACCTGCCGAAATAATATATTCAGGAGATAATATGATGTCTAGAGAACAGTAAGTGGGTTTAGAAGGGAAACAAGATTGGCCAACAGTTGGTGATGATCAAAGCAGCAAAGTGTATGGGAGTTTGTTAGAGTAGTATTTTGCTTTTACCTCTGTTTGACATTGCGCATAATAAAAATCTTTAAATGTGTAGTCTTTTATCCCTTTGTGTTTCCATGGTACTTTTGTTTATACCAGTTATGTTACTTAACCTGTTATGTTGTAAGTAATTCTGCCATCAGAAAGTAAGTTATTTAAAATCAGAAACTTTATTCTCTGACACACTGCTTGACATAGAGTAAGTGCTTGATAAACTTTGGATGAAATGAATAGTCAGATAATGATAATAGCAGATGTATACGTTCACCTAGAGATGATGATTTCTTTGTGCCCTGGATTTCGATGCTTTTGTAGAGAGCAGAAGGAGATCCGAAAAACGGGTAGGGGTGATGTTGTAGGGATTCCACCAGGCTTTGTTGCCCTTCCAGTGGCTGCTCAAAGTAACTAGTTGTACTGCAGCTGAGCTACTGAAAGAACTCAGGATTTTAGAGTGCCTGGTACTACTCCGGATTCCAGAAAGCTGAAACGATTTGGGGAGGAACCGTCAGCACTTCAAAACAACCAACGAACTCCCAAGGCTCACAGGCACAGTGGAGACCACATGGACCTGTCCGCAAGGCACCAGTGTCTTCCCACTCCCCTGCACACAGCTCCAGCTCCCCTGTATCCCTTCATACACCCTGTAGGTCTTCTGGGTGCTTCTCATGACTCTTCTTCCTTTCTCCTTGCCCTATACTTGCTCAGCTCTCACACACTTTGTTTCCTATCTTTGCTTCTGCCATTTCGTCTACCTGGAATGCCCTTCTCATTCATTTACTTGTGTTACAAAAGCAATCCCATCCTTTCACTTTCTCCCACCCATTTAGAAAAAACGTTTGAGAGGTTACTTTGTGTAGGCAGGCCTCGTAGTGGAGAAACTTAAGAAGCATAAGCCCATTAGGAGCTCACAAATTAATGGGTTTAATTAGAAGTTAAATTACATGGGTTCAAATTCTGGCCCAATTGTGTATTAGTTGTGAGAGTTTTGTTTTTAATTTAGTTTATATTTTTTCAAAGCTCAAATATTCAAATGGGTGAACTAAGCTCATTATTAAAAAACATCAATGGCAAAGGGAACTTCTGTGCCATTTCAAGGTCCCAGGGCAACCACTGAAGGTGATTCTTTTGATATGTTTCTAAATACCCTGCTAATATTGCTAGTTCTTGATTTTTCCTCCCTTTTAAGCATTATCTCCTATGGGAAGTAAAGATTTAGCTCTCTTTTATCCCCTGCTTGCGCCTCTCCCCAAATACTTGCATTAATCTCATCCCACATTCTTCCAAAATTCCAGTAAGTTTTGGCAATATGTTATATTAATATTAGTTTTTACACTATGTAAGAAAAGTGTTCCTACTGAATCTCTTGGTGGACTCTGATTACTATGCCTTTCCCGTACAACTCTGTTTTCCCTAGAATTAATAAATGTCTTTTCCTCCCCCTCTTTTGTTCTGAGTTTAACCTCAAACTCTCCCTAAGTTGTGTAAATCATTTTTTAAATCTTTTTAGATGCATTTACTATTGTCTGCTTTATCATCTTCAAGATTTCTCCCTCAATCTTCTGATTTGATGAAATCTGGGCTGATTACTCTCTAGGGCTAATTTACAATCTTATCTTGGAATTTCCTAGGCATTCCCTTCTTTGCCTCTCTTTTTTTCTTTTGAGACAGGGTCTTGTTCTGTTGCCCAGGCTGGAGTACAGTGGTGTGATCATAGCTCACAGCAACCTCAAACTCCTGGGCTCAAGCGATCCTCCTACTTCAGCCTCCCAAGTAGCTGGGACTACAGGCACACACCACCATGCCTGGCTAATTTTTTTGTTTTTTGTAGAGAGAGGGTCTCACTATGTTGCTCAGGCTGGACTCAAACTCTTGGCCTCAAGTGACCCTCTCACCTTGGCCTCCCAGTGTGCTGGGATTACAGGCATGAGCCACTGTGCCTCACCTGCCTCTTCTTTGTTAGAACCTGTGACTCCTCTTTTTGCTTACTTCCTCATTTTGTTGGAGATGATTCTCCAGTAGCTTCTCGATGTAGGTAGATTTTTGAGAACTTTCAGATCTGGAAGTGTCTTTATTCTATGCCCATGTGTATCATAGTTTGAGTACACAGTTCTGGATTGGAAATCATTTCATTCATATGTTTGAAAACATTGCTCTTCTGTATTTTAGCTTTCAGTGTTGCCCTTGGGAAATCTTAAGTCATTCTAATGCCTGGTCCTTTGGGAGTGACCCATATTCTTTCCCTAGAAATTTTCTCATTGTTACTAGTGTTTGGAAATTTCTTGGTACACCTTGGTGTGTGCAGGTATTATTTATTATGTTAGATGTTTGATGGTCCCTTTTAATCTAGAAACCCATATCCTTGCATTCTGGGGAATTGTTTAGTTTGTCTTATTTGATAATTTTGTTTCCTCCTCTCTTTTTCTGAAATTCCCATTATTTGGATATTGGCTCTCCTGAATTGATTTTCTTGTTTTCTCCCTTCTATTTTTCATTTTTTTGTCATTTTGCTCTACATTCCAGCAGCTTTCCTCAACTGTATACTCCAACCATCTCATTAAGTTTTATCAGACTTTTAAATTTCTAAGACCTTTTTTTTGTTTTTAATTTTGATGAAGTCTAGTTTATCAATTTTTTCTTTTTTTGGATTGTTTTGGTGTCAAGTCTAAGAAATCTTTGCGTAGCTTTTGAAGATTTTCTCCTATTTAAAAAAAAAGTTCTGTAGTTTTACATTTTTACATACATGTAAGACCATGATCCATTTTGAGTTGATTTTTGGATATGGCGTGAGACTTAGTTTGAGGGTCATTTTTTCACGTTTAGATGTCTCATTGCTCTAGCACCCTTTCTTGGAAAGGCCATCTTTCCTCCACTGAGTTGATTGTTAAAAAACTGATTGTTAAAAATCAGTTGGACTTAGTTGTGAGAGTCCATTTCAGACCCTTCCCTATTCTCTATTATGTTCCGCTAATCTATGTGCCTATCCCTCCACCAATGCCACACAGCCTTGATTACTGTAGCTACATAATAAGTCTTGAAATCAGACTGATTCCTCCCACTTCTTTTTAAAAATTTTTCTACTATTTTTAATCTGAAGTCCTATGTGATGTTTTTAAGCCCCCTAGGCTCAGACTTCTGTCAGATAGAACCCATAACCCAAACCCTACCTCTCTCAGAGATGGTAAGAATTGTGAAGGGAATTGGAAGATGTACTTTGCTTTCTAGAACACGCTAAGGCTTATATGTTAATAATCAAAGAAGCAGATTCCCCTTTGTACTTAAAGTGGGGGAAGGGTGGGTATGTTGCACCCAAATGCCAGGAGAACTGTTAGTGGTTTTACATTTTGTTTTGATAAACACTGTCTACTATTTACTAGAATCTGGTATGAGTCCTTTTATGCATCTGAGGTATATGCTCTGATAGAATCAAAGGGATTCTGATTTCCGATGGACAGTGGAGGGTGGGTTCTCGACTTTTGATTCCTGTTCTGAAGGCAGGAAGAGATTAATTATCCTCAGATTTAAAGGGGTAAGAACAGTGATAGGAAATAACTAAAGCCCAAGATGTGTCAAGTGCTGTCGTGTGTTCACGTCTCCTGGCCCAGATGTATTACATCTTCACCGAGCTTGATATTGAGGACACTAGGCTGCCACTCATGACATTGAGGATTTGCCTAGAACAGAAGAGAGATCAGATGATTCAAGGCAGGCAAGTATTTTCATATTCCAAAAAGGGAGGAAGGTAGATTCTGTACAGTAGGGAACTCAGGATTGATCTGGGAGAAGGATCTGGAACAGATTATTTAAAGAGATGCTTTGATGCTGCTATCTTTTATGTAAGAAAGTGTATGTATGTACATAATGCATATTGTTTGAATTTGCCTGAAAAAATGCTGGGAGGTGAAAAAGAGTAAGTGAGCGAGAGAAAGAACAAAAGTGGTTCCCTATAGGGGATGGTGACTAGAGTAGGAAATAATTGTCTAATATTTTGTACTCTATGAATGTTAATATATTATCCCCCCTTTTTTTTGAGTCACAGTCTCATTCTGTCGCCATGACTAAAGTGCAGTGGTGTGATCATATTAATAGCTAACTGCAACCTCGAACTCTTTAGCTCAAGCAATCCTCCTGCCTCAGCCTCCTGAGTTGCTGGAACTATAGGGACACACCACCACGCCTGGCTATTTTTTCTATTTTTTGAAGAGGCAATGTCTCGCTCTTGCTCAGGCTGGTTTTGAACTCCTGACCTCAAGCGATCCTCCCACCTTGGCCTCCCAAAGTGCTAGGATTACAGGTGTGAGCCACTGCGCCTGGCCTTACCCGTTTTTTAAAAATTACATTTTAGGCTGTTTTGTAGTCACTTGGATGATTAAGCAGGGATCCAAAGAGCCTTCGGGTTCAGTAAGAACAAGCTATGTCATATCAACATCTTGTCCTCCTTTGGGAAGGTTTCTGGATAGGGAGCTAAGTGGGGTGCAGTAGATCCAGCATCTGTGGATTTTGGCCAGTTGTTTGGATGAGGATACTCACAAGATCTGTGTGAACAAAGTGGAGAGTCCAGGCTGGATGCTAGTACAGTTAGATGTAATTGCTACTGGTTGTAAAGGTTTCTGATCAATGGTTTGATATGATAATAGTACAGAAGAACTTCCTAGGAAAAAAATCACTGGGCTTACCATTGGCTTTATGTTATTTTACATTTAATGGATAATTTGGTTAAAGAAATAGAAGATACACTTACCAATTATATACATGATATAAAGTTGGAAGGTATAACAACTACATTAAATGATAGAATTAGGATCCAAAATGATTCTTACACATTAAAGCAGTGGACTGATTCTAATGAGTTGAAATAACAAGGTAAGATCCAAGATACTTGGAATGTTATTTTATTTTAATCAACTTTACAAGCATAATTCTGGAAAGGCAGAGATTAAAAGCAGCATGAGTTTAAAAAAGACTTAGGTATTTAAGTGGTCAGTTAATTCAGCATGCATATATAGTATGATGTGGCTGCCAAAAGAAAAAATAATGTAATTTTTAGCTACATTAATAGATTTGTAGAAGGTGATAGTGCTAGTCTGCTCTGCTGGAGTCAGACCAGGCCTGGAGTATCTCATTCATTTCCTGGGGCTGTTTTTACAAAAAGAATATAGCAAAGCAAAGCACATAAACGGGGAAGCAGCCAAAATGGTCTTAAAAACCACGTCAGAGGAAGTGGAGATGTTTAACACAGAGACAAGAAGGCTCAGTCTAAACAATATATTTCACCTGTGGGAAGATAGACTAGACTTGCTAATTTTGCTCTGGAGAGGACAATCTAGAAAGTCAGTAGGTAGAATTTTCCAGGTAAATATAAGGAAGAACTATCTAACAGTGAGGACTGTCCGTAGGTGGGCTGAGGGCCTAAGGAAGTGGCATTATTCTAAGAAAACAGCTTGTCAAAATGTTATAGCAGGGATTCAGATATGGGCCGCCTGGTTGCTCTAGATCAGTGCCACTTAAAGGATCTTTGTTTTTTTGCTTTTCTCCCCCTGTGTGTTTACTTTTTATAAAATTTTATTTTCCTCCCAGACTGTCATATTTTTCTTTGTGTGTATAAGTTGAGATAGATTTCATATACCGTAAAATTCACCCTTTAAAAGCGTATGGTTGGCTGGGCACAGTGGCTCATGCCTGTAATCCTAGCACTCTGGGAGGCCAAGTTGGGAGGATTGCTTGAAGCCAGGAGTTCGAGACCAGCCTGAGCAACATAGCAAGACTCCGTCTCTACAAAAAACAGAAAAATTAGCAGGGCATGATGGCACATACCTCTAGTCCCATCTACTCCGGGAGGCTGAGGCAGGAGCATTGCTGGAGCCTCGGAGTTCGAGGTTGCAGTGAGCTATTCTGGGCATTTCATATAAATGGACTCATAGAATATGTGACCTCTTTTGTCTGACTTTTTTCATTTAGTATAATGTTTTCAAAGTTCTTCCATGTTGTAGCATGTATCAGTACTTCATTCCTTTTTATGGCTGTGTGATACTCTGTTGTATGAACGTACCATTTATCTGTTCATGCGTTGATGAAGATTTTGGTGGTTTTCACTTTTTGGCTATTGTGAATAATGCTACTAAGAACATTTGTGTACAAATTTCTAAGTGGACATAATATTTTCACATCTGTTGGGTGAAATTCTCTTGGGTGAAATAGGAGTGGAATTACTGGGTCATATGGTAACTCTACTTTTTGAGGGAATGCCAGATGGTTTTGGCAGCTGTATCATTTTAAATTATCACCAGTAATATGTGAGGGTTCTAATTTTCACATCTTTGCCAACATTTTTATTATTTATGTTGTTGATTATACCCATCCTAGTGGGTGTGAAGTGGTATCTCATTGTGGTTTTGATTTGCATTTTCCTAGTGATTGATGATGTTGAACATCTATTCATGTGCTGATCGGCCATATTTTTGTGTTCTTTAGAAAAATGTCTATTTGGATCCTTTGCCAATTTTTACATTGGTTTTTTTGTCTTTTGTTGTAGAATGGTAAGAGTTCTTTACATGTTACGGATACTAAATCCTTATCAGATATATGATTTGTAAATATTTTATTTCATTCTATATGCTATCTTTTGACTTTTGTAGTAGTGTTGTTTGAAACACAAGTTTTTAATTTTGATGAAGTACAATTTATTTACTTTTTCCTTGATTGCCTGTGCCTTAGTGTCGTATCTTAAGAACCCACTGCTTTATCCAAAATCATGAAGATTTGCACATAAATTTTCTTTGAAGAAGTTTTAGGTCTTTGATCCATTTTTAGTTAATTTTCGTATACAGTGTGAGGTAGGGATCCAAATTCATTCTTTTGCATGTGGGTATCCGCTTGTCTCAGCACCACTTTTTGAAAAGACCATTCTTTGCCCATTGAGTTGTCTTGGCACCCTTACCAAAAATCAGTTTATTATAAATGTATGGATGCTACTAAAAGGATCTTGTACCAGAATATAAATCAATGAACTGCTCCCCTCGCAGGTAAAATATAGCTAGGGGAAAAAAAAATACTAGCTTAATGATTTGATTGATTTATGTCCTGCAGCAAGTTTCTTATCTCTTTACAGACTGGTAACAGTTTATTAATCAGAAGATGTTTGTGGACCACACTTTGAATGCCACTGCTCTAGATCTTGCTACTTTAAGTGCCACTGACCAGCAGCATAAGTACACACCTATTAGAAACTTAGAACCTCAGGCCCTATCCCAGGCCTACTGGATTAGAATCTGGTTGTTTACAGGATCCCCAGGTGATTGATATGCATATTAAAGTTTGATTGCACTGCTCTAGAATGAGACCCTAAATGACTTTTAAGGATCTATTCAGTAAGTACGGGATTAATTAACACGTAAGACTTGGGAAAGGGAGAATAAAGATGGGTATAGGGAAGAGAAAAATATCTGGAACTCTTACGTAGCAAAAGTCCAAAAGGTTCTCCGATAGAACTCCAGGGCTAGCCTAGATCTCAAAGTGCTTTTCGTTTTCCTACTGCACTGGGCTTGATCGTTTCGTTTGCCGTGAATAACTCCTCTTGAAGAGAGTTATAAAGGAAATTTAGGGTTACAGGGAGAAAAGGAGAAGGAAATAGAAAAGCAGAAGACATTTACAACACAGCCTTGGGAGAAATAATCTAATTCCAGGCCTTAGAACTGCTTTCCTTCATCTTTTAAGTTAAGAAACTGAAATTGCTTAAGAGAGTCTGTGGAAGCATAGTGTGATTCCAGAAGTAGGCAGCAATGGTGTTGAGTCATAAAATCTGAAAATTGTTGAACATTTGAATGGAGGGTCAAAGCAGGTAAAGATACATCTTCACAAACTGTCTGCAAATGCAAGCACTATTAGCATCAGGAATTTGCGTGCTGAAATTCTAAAGGAAGGGTGGCCTTCCTTGGGAAATTCATTAGATACAATGCTCATTTTTATTATTTGGAGGTGAGTAACATGTTATTGATATGCTATTTTAGAATAATATCTCTGTTTTCTTGAATGTATATATGAAGGTTTTCATGGATATACTTAGGAATTGAGTCCTCAGTTTTTTCATAAGGCCTTAAGGTTCTTAACTAGGAATTCTCCTTCACAGGAATTTTGAGGCTAAGGATAGTATATTGTTCTGCGCTACAAGTACCATTAATTAGAACCCCAGATAAACTTAGAATTTATGATTATCTATAGGATATGGGTCGAAGGCCTGGTTTTCAACAATGGAAGCTTTTTCATGCATTTATGAAAGAGGCTTTTCAGTGCTTCAAGCAGTTGAATATGAAAGTTAATAAGCTAACTACAAACCATTTAAAGCATCTATTTAATAAAGCAGATCTTCTGACATTAATGAAGTTTAATGTTAGCTTAAAAATAAGATTTAAAATGACAACGCAAACTCTTGAAACTGATCACTGATTAAATCATGTAGTAGGAACTGATGTGATCTGTAGTTTAACTGAATATTCCCCACTCTCCTGAAAGTCACATTTTGACTTAGAGTCATCATAATCTTGATACTCCAAATAACCGTTGTAGGCAAGGACAGCAAAGCATCTTCCCCACATCCTGCCTGTTTCTGAGTAAGCAGGTGGTAGCCAAGGTACTTCCCACGTGGCTTCCGTTCTTTACCTCTGCATCCATTTCTATTCTGCAAGCTTGGGGCTGGTCTTTTTACCAATGCCAGAGGAAAGCTTGGCCATCATCTGCCTGTTGCTGCTGAACTGAGCAGGAGCTGCTAACAGTGTACCCTAAATTCAAGTCAGTTTCAATTCGTGGCAAGATTTTCTCTTGACCTAACACTCTGAGAATCCGAGGCGGGAGGATTACTGGAGCTCAGAAGTTTGAGACTAGCCTGAGCAAAAGTGAGATTCCATCTCTGCCAAAAAGAAAGGAAAAAAAACTCAGCCAGGTGTTGTGGCGCACCTGTAGTCCCAGCTACCTGGGAGGCTGAGGCAGAAGGATCACTTGAGCCCAGGAGTTAGAGGTTGCAGTGAGCTACAATGACGCCACTGTACTCTACCCAGGGC
>RJWJ010007236.1:0-58469 GCA_004363605.1 Indri indri | reverse complement strand
TCTGACTCATCTTCTGTTGGAGGTGGGGCGAGGGTCTGGCAGGGGAAGGCTAACGTCAAGGAGGCAGGCTCCCTTTGGATATATGCCACCGGGTATTTCAAAAACAACAAAGAGGCAATGTTCCTCCACTGGCAGAAAGACCCAGGATCATAAGATTAGGATAAATAAAATACAAATAAGAATAAAGAAGTGGGGGGAGTCAGTTATATAGTTATATATGAGGAAAAACTCTCAAAGTCTCCCCTCCCCCACGCCCATAGACTTAAAGGAAAGGACTGAGAAGAAAATTCTGCTAAATCTTCTAAAAAATCTCATGGGCCTTCTCCAAATGCATCAGATTTTAAATTTCTTTTCTTCTTTTCCCATTATCGGTAAATGTTTAACTACCATTCTGTCATCTTTTCAAATGTGGGAAGACATTCTATTGCTCCTGAGCTGCTGGGTTTTTTGTTTTTTATTTCAGGCCAAGAGTCATAAAGTTGGGTAATATGGGCAATGTGGCTTTTTGATTGTGGTAAAGATGACATAACGTGAGATATAACTGGTTAAAATGTTTTTAAGTGTACAGTGCAGTGTTGTCTACTATATGTACATTAGTGTATGAAAGATCTCTAGAACTATTTCTTGCGTGACTGAAACTTGCTTCCCTTCTGTTTTAAATGCCTTCTCTTGATCCAACTGGGTGGATCAAATAATTTTAAAATTACATGTGCTTTAGAACAGAAATGAGGTAAGGTTATAACACATTGTGGTTAGAGAAACCTTTGTGAAACTGCCCTTGTAGTTTGGTTAGGCAAATAAAATTTTATCCCCCAAATACAAAGTCCTTTCTGTGAATGATAGGAATTGTAACTCTTGGAGCTATGAAAGTGAACAGTCTGTATCATCTCTTTAAGAGGTGCATTCATTTTCCTTAGTTCTGATTACAAAAACACCACTTAAAAAAAAAAAAAAAGCCCACCTAAAATACCCTCTTTATCTAAGTTTTCCCACTATTTCGGCTTAAAGCATTTCCACCATTCTCTCAAGTTCCTTCAAGCATTGTTTGAACTTTAGTGACAAATATCATGATGTGTAATGAAACATAAATGAAATAGATTCCATGAGTATAACACTCACCTTCTAATTTAGAATGTGTTCAGTTTTGTACATGACTGATTACCTTCCATGACTGAAAGTAACTTGAGTAAGGATCAATATTTGATTATGCTAATTTTTGTTCATTATACGTAGAGCAGTACCTTTCCCCTAGTAGAGATCCTACAATGTTGCTTTACAAGTGAATGATTGAATAGATAAAAGGCCTAGACAAGTAATTAATAAAAAATAATAAAAGGTTAAGTGAAATATAGAGGATGAATAGTTGAAAAATTGAATCAAACTACTGCAGGGCATAAGAAAGATGGAATCCTTTTCTCTAAGGAAGAGCTTAAAAAATCAATAATCTTTCTTTTTTAAAAAAAATTGTAAAAATCTAGTTTTGTTAAAATCAAATTTGTTAAAATATGATGTAAAATATCCAACTCTGGTTATTTAATGTGATTTTTTTTATCAATAGTTGTTTTCTTTTACATTAAAAACCTATGTAGTGTAATCTGGAAAATTGTTCTAGCCTAGTTTGAAAAATTTAGAAAATGTACTTTCTATGTTTAGATATAAATTCATTTAAATAGATACCTGTTTAGATCTGAACATATAGAAGGTTTAGATAATCTGAATTATTTTAAATAAACTAAGTACAGAGTGATATCTTTTGTAAAATCATATGCCTGAAAGCATAGTGAGATTTGAGATTGTATGTAAAACATGCACTTTGATTAAAAATGGTATTTTTTATGTTCTATTAGTTTCGTGTAGTAAATATACCACAAAATGTAAATAATATTTCAAAAATTTAAAATTAAAGGAAACATTTCTTTAGAATTAGATAATAGAATATTTAATATATATGCAGTGACTAGTTGCATATAAAATACATACCCTCATATGATACTACCATAGCTATATATCACAACAACAAATTCAAGTCCATGTGTAAGTATGCTGTTGTCTGTAGTTTCTCATGAATAAAAAACATCTATTTGTGAGCTAGATGTTTCCTTGTGGGCACATCTGAGTATCTGGCAAAATTAATGAATTCCCTAATATAAATGAATATCATATTAAAAGTACATCTTCCTGTTGTAGATTTATGCTCTTCTTTATCCAAGAAATAACTATCTTCAAAAGGAAAGATTAAACTATTAGATTGTAAATGCTTATTTAGACTCATTGTGTAGTTCTCTATCATATTTCCAGATTAGGTGAGTGAATGTATTAATTAAAGTTTGAAAGAAGCCTGTTGTAATACTGACATATATATTTTAAATGTACTATTCCTCTTTAGTTGAGTATATTAAAATTATCAAATTTAATTTTTAAATTTTCAGTTATGTATATGTATTAGGTAAGCATTAAGTGATCGGTATAAATTGTACAAACTCCAATCAAGTTATAAGGCTCTTTGCAAAATAAACATTCATAAAATGCTTAGTATATTTTGGAGGAATAGTATTGTATCTGCCTCTATTGACTACATGCAGTCATTCACTCCACTTCCCCACCAAAATGTAAAAAGAGAAAAAAAAACTCTTCTAAAGCTTCATGAATGTAAAATAGAGTACCTATTAAGTTTATGTCAGACTTTAGATGGTAGTTGGGCTGCTTTATTAGTTGTATAATACCATTCTAGAATGTTCTATTATTTAATCAATTTTGATTGAAAAAAAAATATAAGCCTTGGTAATCAAAATCAAAAGATGTCAACCAAGAATGTACTATTCAGGAAGAGTATTGGTGTAATTTAGAGTGTGACATATTTTTGAGATAAACAACAATTTTCTCCATCTACTAATCAAAGAATCTCATTTTTAGCTATCGGGGAAGCTCGACTCAACCAACCAGCAATTGCAAAGTCAAATTGCAATCGCTTTAGATTTCATGTGATCATGGGCACAGGAAATGATTTAACAGATTGTTTTCTTAATGAACAAAGCTTCAAGAAATGCTCCAAGTTATTATTTTTTAACTTTGAGTAGGAATCAGCAAAAAACTACATGATGTTTTGATATATGTATACATTGTGGAATGGCTAAATCAAGATAATTAACATATGCATTACCTCATATACTTCTTTTCTTTTATGAATATTATAGTAAAAGTACATCTTCCTTAAAATCTACTCTCTTAGCAATTTTCAAGTATACAATATATTGTTATTAACTAAAACATTCATGTTTTACACCATAAATATATACAATTTTTATTTTTAAATTATAAAATTAAAAAAAGAAATCAATAAAATCAAGCAAAAAACAAACCCAAATAAACCCCCCAAAATGCCAAATATCATCAGATAAATGTTTAATCAAATATTTAGATTTAACAGATTATCTCTGATAAAGGATTTTACAGATCATCTACACACACACACATACGCTCTTTAACGAGACTAAAATTAAATAACCACACTTATGTTTCTATTTCTTTTCTCTGTTGATTATGATCACACAGGGTTTAGAATTCAAAGTTCAAAACCAGGATCAGCTTTGTCCTGAGGGAGAGAAATGCCAACATTTAGAGTAGATTTAATATTGCATAAGAGATAAACAGTTAAAAACAGTAGTCTGGCCATTTATATTCATTTATGTATGCTCCTTCCCCTAGTCCTACCAAAATAACTCTGTATTTATTTAAAATTTATTTATCAGCAGGGACAGACACGAAAGAGACATCAGTGATTTTTTTTTAGTTACAGACGTTTGAAAGCACAAAAAGGGATCAAGCTGTGGTAGCAGAGCCACAATGAGTTCAATAAAGGCAGAGCTATTCACAAAAAGCAAAATTAGTTCGCAGACAGAATCCACGGAGACTCAGCATTTGGAATATAGAGTTCCAGAGAAGGTGCACATGAGGGGCAGAGCTGAACACAAGGGAACTAAGGGGAAGTTTAAATTAAACGAAATTGGCTGCTTAGATACTGCTATGGTCTGAATAGTGTGTCCTATCAAACTTCGCATGTTGAAAACGTATCCCCAATATGATGGTATGGAAAGGGGGTACTTGGGGGGAGGTAATTAGCTCATGGGGACAGAGCCCTCATAAATTAGTCCCCTTGTAAAAGAGGCCCCAAAGAAGTCCCTTGTCCCTTCCACCATGTGAGGACTCAGTGATAAGTTGCTGTTATATGAACCAGGAAATGAGTCTTGCCCAAATTCTAAAAGTTTGGTGTCTTGATTATGGGCTTCTCAGCCTCCAGAACTGTGAGAATTAAGTGTATATTTTTAAAAAGTGTATTGCATTTTGTTACAGAACCCTGGATAGACTGACAGGCATATTTTGCCACCCCACATAGACTGATACCTTATGCTCTTTCTCTCCTATTTGAAAAGTAAAGTAGTTATTCTCTACATAATTTGACTAGTCACTTTCCTGATTCAGGAATGCCAAGTGACAGGACCGAGAGGCTAAAGCATTGGATAATCTATGTACTGACTACAGGAATAATTGTCCTGCTTGTAGAATTTATACAGCTGGGTATACTTGTCCCCCAGGCAATAGCATGAATTGCTCTGTGAAGAAATTATGTAGATAAAATATTCCAGTCAAAAAAGAAAAAATCATAGACAAAATACTCCAATATAACATAATAGTAACTATTGTGTTATGAGATAATGAAAGGCCGATTCAATTTATAATTATAAATATCATTAACACTACTATACTAGATGCTTCAATTTATAGTTGCAGTTAATTACTTCACATATTGACAAAATTATCACAGCTGGGTATTTAAACATCACCCTTGTTGTACAGTACATATAATTTTATGTAGCATATTGACTTTTCAAAACAGCTTATTTTTTGTTTCCCCTCATTAACATTACTAATACGAGGCACGAATGCTTGCAAGCATTTTTTATTGTTTTACTTTTATATAATTCTGCTATTTAAACATCGATTGCAATATTAAGGGAGGGTTCGGTAAACTTTGATTCATGTTGCTTTGGTCACTCAAATTTCAGCAGGGACCTAATGACAGGGTGAAGCTGGGCTGTGACATATGAGGAACTAAGGTATAAAATTTCGCGTATGAAGCCAAATCATAAAATTCCTAATGAAATTCTTGCACTTGAAATTCTCTCTATTGTTCCAAATTTTACATATTTTTTAGATCACAACATTAGACCATGAAAGGAGATGAGTGTTTGGCAAAATCAGCAAAAAAATAAATAAATAAAAATAAAAATAACCTGTATGATTTGACGTTCTGCCTAACAGCCTACTATTTCTTTTTAACTCAGTGATGAGTTCTTAGTCCACTTTTCCTGAACTTTACTGAAATCTCCATGGTACATTATCAGGGTTCTTTATTTCAAGGTTATTTTTGTTTCCTCTCCATTGTTTTCAAAGCAATTGCTCTGTATTTGTCATCATTTAATTAAATCAAATCACCTAAAATTAATTATACTTAATTAATTAATTTCATCAAGATTTATTGACTCCTAATTATGAGTAAAATATTCCAGGCCCTGAAGGCTATAAAGAGATGAACCAGATACAGGTGATTCATAAACTCAGTGTACCATCCCCTCTCCACTGTTTACTATTCAAGGAATAATTTTTGAAATATTCACATTTAAATTTTCTAATGGCAAAATTACTGAATCTTATTAGAACATTAAAAATTTGTTTAAAAAGACAGCAAGACTGTGACAGTAAGTCTCATAAAACCCTGCTACTGTTTAACATGAGCGCCACAAGGACAGACCCATTATGTTGATATTATTTGTATTTTTCAAGGAAAGAAAAAACTGTTTTTTTTTTTTTACTTTAGGGAAAAATAATTCTGTCAATATTAGTAACCACAAAGAACAAAAGAAAATTTAATTGAAGATAACATTCTGTTTTTAACTTGGTATTTGGTATTATTACATTTCTACTGATGCTGTTTTTGCCCTAAATGTATTTAGGTTAAACCTAAATACATTTTCTAAAATGAAGTTCAATATCATGATTTATTAAGAAGGATCAGTAATCTGTTAGAATTTGTAGTGAAAAAATGTATTATACTTATGTTTTTAAAAACATGCAAATTTATATTATTTTTGTGGCCATATAAAATAAGAACTAATTTTGAACATTCTTTGCCATAATTATATAACTATTATAAATCAAAGAATACTTTCCATCAAGGGCCTGATGAATTGATATTCTAATCCCCCCAAAATATTTTATATGTACACTTCATATTAATTATCCTAACATAACAAATAAACTAGAATATCTTTTGTGGTTTTTGAAATATGCCGCTGCTTTTGAATATTAGATTCTGGTATAAATTAGCATTAATATTCACACTGTTATCTGCATTAGCAAGATATTAACAAAATTGAGAGGCAAAACAAATTTTGCAAATGTATATTTGTTTATACCTCTTTTAAAAGTTTTATTTTGTATAATGAATATTAAACTTGCCTCACCTCATCATTTAAAAAATTTTTATCAAAGTTTAATTTTAATCTGAAAAGCTCACAAATGGTAAGAGTATACCTCTATGAAATTTCTTTTAACCTCTAGTTTAACTTCTCTCACATTTTGTAAGCTAGTTCTTGATTATCACTTAAGTCAAAGTGTTTCTATTAACCATTGAAATTTGCTCTTAATTCATGGGTTAAATAGAAGTGCATTATTTAATTGCTATGCAACTGGACATTTCAAATTTATTTTTGTTATCAGTTTGTACTTACCTCATTGTTTCCCCAACTTAATCTTATGTTTAAACATACAATTTCTGAAATTTTTCCAGTTCATTTTAGTTGATATAGTGGAAACATTGGCCAGCTGCATTGCCAAACACTCATCTCCTTTCATGGCCATCCTTTAGAAGTGGATTCCTCTCTTCCTTTATTGCATATTATTTAATGGCAGTAAATAATAACAATCCAATAATATTATTTTAAATTTTTTTCTGTATAACTTCAATGACTTCACAGGGAACCTAAATCCTTTCTCTACAGTAAAATTGAAAGTTTCATTCAAAAAATAAGCATGAAAACACTTAATGACCCCAGGTTTGCACTCCCTTTAGAAGATTGTGTATTTAGAGTAAAGGAGAAAGTTGACCATATTTGTCACAAACTAATAAAGACTCAGAAATGGTATGTCAATTATTCTGGAATCACCTGTGTGAATATGTTATTTTACCATGAATATGAAAAATATATTTTTAAGACTAAGGAAATGAACAATTAATCGTTAACTTTACACAGGCCCTCTAAATATTAAGCATATGAGGTAAAACTAATTATGAAATGAAAAGAATCTAAGGAATACTTTTCAGTAATTTAACCAGTGTCTGAAAATATATTCAATTCACATGAAAATATGTAGCAACTGCAAATAAATAGCATTAATTTTCCTATATGCACGTACACATAGAAACTGATAACACTGTTAAAAACAAATTCCTAATGCTTCATCTATTAGGTAATAGGTTTTTCACTTTGGTTAAATAATAAGACTCTTCATACTATTTTAAAATGTTAGCAAGATTACCAAAGTAGATATGGAAAACAAAACCATGAATGAACACATATCTAGAGAAAAGTGGCTACTCTGAAAATGCATCTAAAATGTAGTTAAATTGAAAGAAAATTATCTCTTATTTTAAAAAGAGTAATACTTTTAAAAAATAAAATTGAATTTCTTTAAATTATATGTTTTCACAATGATACTTGCAACAGCAAATGTTTACTGACGTAGAATATATAGACAATTTAGCAAGATTACCTCTAACCACTTCTAAATGAATCAAAAGCTATTTGTGACACGATGACTTAAAAACTATTCAGGAAACATTTTGACTTCCATCTTCAACTAAATATGCTATAAAGTTCAAAGACCAACATCGATCATTTTGGCTAACTGTAAGGATATTTATGAGCAACTGGAATCAGCAAATTACTTATTACAGATGATACATTTTGTAAATATCATCCAAACTTAATATGGAGGAGCTGTGTGGAAATGGCCTTTTTTTTTTTTAACTGAGATAATGTTCTCAAAAGCTGCAGTTTCAATCAGTTTATGTACAGGGGCAAGAAATCCCTTTATTTTATTTATCAATGCAACATTGAATTACCTTCTTTGAAGTTCTGTAGTTATAATGGATTAAGGAAAAATTGTAAATGATAATTATTCTAAAAGCTGGGTATGATTTTGTTTAAGCATTTGAAAAACTCTAGCAATTTGAGAAAAAATCATTTTATTCTTATTTTGCTTAGATTTTTATGCAATGGAAACATAGAGCTATGATAATTGAAACAGTTTCTATAATTTTTATAAAAGAAAGCTGCTTATAAATTACAGGATATTTTGATAAATTTTATTTTATGATGGGCCCTGTACTACTATCTGTAGTACAGAATCTGGGAAAAAATCTTAATTTCTAAGGTAGATTAAAAGATGTCCAACAAAGTACATGTTACACAGGTCCCTTTAAAATATAAAGATTTGCTCTAAATAACCACTATTTACTTTGAATACTTTCTGGAATTCTCACCAGAAAAATCTCTATTTTGTGTAAGTTACTCTGTTTGCTAACTAAAAGTTCTTCGCAAAAAAGGAAATGAATGTTGCCTGAGAGAATTAACACAATAATTTAATTTAATACAAATTTACAGCAAATTTCACAGCTATTTATTCACTTATCAAATGCATTTTTCATCTACTATGTATATGGGACTGAGCTGGACACTGATGTGACAAAGTAGAATAAAACAGTTTCCATCTGAATTAGCATCCAGCCAAAAGAAATAAGAGATAAATAAACAATTAAAGAAAATTTCTGATTTAAAATTTCATCTTGCACCTCTAACATAAGCCCTTCCCACCTTGCAAGACTTACAAAAACAGAAAATAGATGAAACTAATAAAGATTTTGCCCAATTAATTAGCCAAACTTTTGCCATAACCTAACAAAAATTTTGACTAAATATAATACAGGTAAGTTGGATAGAAGAAAACAAAAAAACATTATTTGGGATAAACACTACTCCCTACTACAAACAAGGCAAACTTAGCAAGTGAATAAAGACAGAAAGAATCTCTGCCCTCCCTTAATTGACTGCTTCCTGGATCAGAATTGCAATATTATGACAAATGAACACTCACACTGTGGCAAGATTGCTAAGACAAAATTAAAGAAATCATAGTGGCAGAGTTAAACAATGGCTTCTTGGAGATTGCAGTGGCTGGACTGGCCATATTTGCAAATGAGTAAGAGATATAGAGCAGCATAAAATCTGAAGAAGAACCTGAAAAACAGAAACAAAATATTTGAAAGACTTTTGGAAGAATAACGAAATGAAAATGTAAGCAAGCTGGAGGGCGTCATAAAAGAGGTGGATTAAAGTGTTGATGTGGCTGGATCTGGCATGGTAAATCCACAGTGGGAACCAGATGAGAATTAGCTGGAGAAGCTGGGGAAAGGTGGAAGTTTTACTGTCAAACACAAGAACACTGGCCATTCAGTTGATAAAATCTGTGAATTCCTGAGTAGAAGCATTCAATGGAATGCTAAAGATAATTTATCCAGAGCTTAGGGGAGATCTGCGTGCCAAATACAGGTACAGCAGAGCTGATACGGGCAAAACGGATCCATCCAAGGAACAAATGAAAGAAGAAAACAGCAGCAGCAGGAGAAATTGGCCTTTTGAAATGTTCACTGTTGGGGGATAAGAGGAATGTGCAATGGAAGTTGAGAGAAAATAAGAAAGATTGAGTTAGAAAAAAAAAATAACAGAAGAATGGATCACAGCTTTTGAGGCATTAAGATATAAAGCATTAAGTCAACTTTACTGATCCCAAGAGTTCCCTTAGAAATTCTTTAAAGACCACCATTTGAGGTCTTGATATTTCTTTTCCTTCAGCATTGCAAGTTTTTGTTTGCACACGAGGTGAAGGGCTTGGGCTGCTTTAGAGGTATTGATATATGGAAGTAATAACCTTTTACCCTTAGTTGGCTGAGATGCTCACACCGTGATAAACACAGTGGAACTGAAGGAACAAAACATTCACATTTCCTCTGGTACTGACATTGAATGCTGCCTCATCAGAAAGGAAAAAGGAGTCGTTGTTAGTGATTCAGAAAGGAAGGGATGGGAGTAGGCGAAGCACATGAAATTATTTAGGATGGTAAAGCTATTCTATACGATGCTACAACATAATGGAAGATATATAACACCCTGCGTTTGTCAAAATGCTTTCAACTTTACAGCACAAAAGTTGTGCCTTAATGTACACAAATTTGAAAAAAAAAATCACTCACAGGTTATTGGGATCCCAAAATTGAATGCACAATGTGAGAAAATAGTTTGTGTTATAAATGGATACGCCAACCTCACTGGAGGGTGAGGAAGAACAGTGCCAACGTAAGTAACTTGGAAATAAGTGGAGGCTGTAAGGCTAAGAAAAAATGAGCTACCCATAAGCATTATACTCTAGTTGATGCAGTTGTTTACCACAAAGGTATGGATTAACAATTCTGAAATCCTTATTTATGTATATTGGAATTTAATAATTAAATACATGAATGGTGGGTGGTGGAAATCATGTTTCTCACTGTTGCAGTGGGAAGTTATACATAAGCAATGGCTAGAATGATCCATGTGATACTGGAGATGTCAGTATGAACTCATGTTTAGCCTAATGTAAATAGATGGTTGCATTTACAAATATTTATATACATTTATTTATACAATGGTTAGTATATATGCATGCATTTTCTTGTTCCGTCAGCTGAGAGCCTAGGAACAATGATAACCCAGTAGCAATCAGCGTCTTGGTTTCTAATACCACTCTCCAGTGAAAGAATCCAGGGATCCTTGTAGGAATAGGTAATTCTAGGACTGGGGCAGAAAATATACAAAATAAGCCTAAAACAATTTTTAGTGCCAGAAAGTAAGGAAGTGTTCAAAAGCTAACATATAGTTGAATGAATGAATGAATGAATGGGGGGTATAAACAAATCACCCCTGTAGAAGGATGAACTAACATCAATATGGGTGTGTATAAATACAACTGTATGATTAATTATTTTAAATATACTGAATTTAATTAACCCATGAGATTTGAATATCTTTTCCTAAGTAACTAACTGGGTTTTGATCAATAAATACTTCCAAATCATACCTAACATTTGCAACATTAGTTCATCATCTTCTAGCTTCATTAATCAGGGTTCTTGGTTGTATGTGGCAGAAATCAAAATTAAAATAGCTTAATATGGGCCAGGGTAGAGTCACCTCTGGCACTGTAATACACAGGTGCTGTCATGATATTAGGAGTCTATCTTTCTACCTTTTAGCTCGGTCTTCCTCCACGTCAGCTCTGTCCCTGCGCACATTTCACCTGGGAGCATTCTACCAGCCTAGCAAGCCAGCGTATATTGGTTACCTATGGCTGCTATAACAAACTACCACAAACTACCACAAACTCGGAGGCTTAAAACAGTAAAAATTTACTCTCTCACAATTCTATAGGCCAGAAGTCTGAAATCAAGGTGTTGGCAGAATTGGTTCCTTTCGGAGGGTTTGTGAGAGAACCTGTCCCATGCTTTTCTCCTTGCTGTGGCCGCTGCTGGCTGTCAGCATTCCTCGGCTCATAGCTGCATCACATCGATCTCTGCCTCAGACTCCGCAATGTTCTCTGTATCTCCGTGCCTCAAATTTCCCTTTCCTTTCTCTTATGAGCACATCAATCATTGGATTTAGAGTCTATCTTAAATGCTAGATGGTCTCATCTCCAGATTCTTAGCATAACTACATCTAGAAAGACCCTATTTCCAAATAAGAACACATTCACAGGCACCAGAGGTTAGGAATTGGACATATCTTTCAGAGGGACAATGTTTAACCTATATACATAATGAGATAGGAGTGACACTTTATACCAATGATTCCAAAAATGTGAGTGGGATGAATATCATTTGCTGTCGAACCTATTTGGATCAAATGCCCACTCATGAATCAATAGTGTTTGAAAGAGAGAAAAATGTATTTGTTGACCAGGCCTGGTACTCTTCCCCACTCCCCCAGAGCGCAGGATTTGCCTCTTCCATATCATGTGAATGGAGAATAGAGGGGTCATTCATCAAAGGAGAACTGTATGTTGTTACCGCCATGAGGAATGGTTAACAACACAATCACAGATAACTGCTATACTATCCATATCTCCAAATGATCAGTATTTACTGGAAAATGGAATGTTGCAAATTATAGGGAAGTCAGGAAAACATAATTGTACTATGAAACAATTAGACACACAACACAGAAAGAATTTTATTTGCTTCCACATTTGCAATGATATGTCCTTATGCTCTGGTGCTTTAAAAATGACTTAATTGCTGTCTCTAATAATATCTTAGTTAGAAAGTAATATTGGATCCTACTCCTGTAACAATACAATATGAGCATGCTAATAATGAAAACCTTCAATTAGCTCCAAAATTATTGGAATTAAAGATACAATTCACATATTTATAGCTGATATGATTAAATTTTCAAATATATTTTGAAAGCAATGTGTCATATTTATATTCTGAAAACATAATTGAGATTACATCATTAGACAATCAAAAACTGAAGGTGCTGAAAAACACTCAAGCATTTTGTTATTAGTTGGATTTTTTAAAAGGATGAACTATTAAATTCCCCCAAGACAGCCATCAATAGAAGGCCATAGACTTATACTTGTATGTTTTATGCATGATTTATACGCTACTTAGCAACACACAAGAGTCTGTCATCTCTAAATCAATCAGTAAATTAATGAAATTACACTATACAATGGAAATATCATCCATATCCAACATGTTTTACATATGTACCATTTGGGGAAGCATTTTCTCAACTCTGTGTTCTTAGCTCTCTCTAATACTAGTGTTATTCTAAGCATTATAGAGGGGACAGTGGTTATTAGCAGTTTAATCAAATCTCCACTATCGATATTTAGTTGCTTGGATGCATGGTTGGCACAAAGGCTGTTAAAAGTCCTGAAGATGGTGATAGTCAGGATTCTAAGGTGATTTCCAAAGATCTTCATCTTTGGGTATACACATCCTGTGTGTCCCCTCCCTTGACATAGGCAGGACCTGTGACTATGTTGAGCTGTCACACTTGTGATTAGGTTACTTTATGAGGCAAAGATGATGGGATTTATCAGATGTAATGAAGGTCCAAAATTAGTCAATTTGAGACAATCAAAAGGGAGATTTTCCTGGGTGGCTCTGATTTAGGCAGGTGACAATATAAGATGGACAGGGCCCTTCCTAAAGAGATTAGGATTGAAAGCAGCACAGGCTCTCTGATGCTGGCCTTAAAAAAGCAAGCTGACATGAATGCTACAGTCATAAGAAAATGATTCTTGTCAACGATAGCAGGAAACTAAGAAGCAGATTCTTTTCCAGTCAAGCTTATGCATGGCAGAGCAGCCCAGGTGACATCAGATTTCAGCCATTTGAGACACTGAACAGGGGACCCAGCTAAGCTGTATCTATAATCCTGCCACATAGAAACTAAGAAATAGCAAACATTGTTGCTTTAAGCAGTTAAATTTGTAGTAAATTTTTATGCAGCAATAGAAAATAAATTCAAAAATAAAATAATAATTTTACAAATAACATTTTCTGTTTAAATTACATTTCCTAGAGGGGCTTTATCCAAAGAATACATATTTGCACACTAAAGTCAGAGGGCAGGTTAGAGCCATGTTAGCCACGGTGATACAAGAAAAAATGGGAGTGAGAACTTTACATGGCCTATAAACGATCTTTACGTAAGGATCTTAGAAATAGCAATGTATGACAGAGGGGTAGAACGGTCCTCGTCTTGAAAGTGACTGTCCAACAAGAACACAGCTTTCACCTGAATTTCATGTTTTGGATTTACTCAGAGACTGTTGATAAAAAAAATTTTGAGGGAAAAAAAGATATGAGTGAAGGAACTAATGCATCCCTGCCACACTGCAACACACATCTGGATTGCTACAACACCCTGGTTGGGTTAATCAAGCTCCCCCAGGGGAACTAATGGCCATTTTGCTGTTGATAGAAGGAAGTTCAATCTTTCAGAAATATTGATATCTTTACTTCATAGGCTGTTCATGTTAGTCTAAGAGAGCAGTAAGCATCAGCCCAGTCTCAAAAGAACAAGAGTGACTTGGCAGGTAGGTAGAGAGTAGAAATAAAAGGAAATCAGGAAGAGATGACAGTTGTATGATTATCAGGAATATTTTTCCTTAAACCTGACCTTTGTAATCAGGTTATGATTTACCTTTAGGATTATAATTTGGGAGTTAAGGGATAATGAGGAAACATTACAAGAAATCAGGATACCAGAATAGTATAGAAACTGGAGATAGATGAAGTGGGTTGAAAAAACTAGAATTCAGACACTTGGGAAAAATACAGAACTATAAATAGAAATGGAAATAGAAGTAGAAATAGGTACAAGCATAGGTATGTATATGGATATATATATAGAGAGAGATATTAATCTGTGTATTGCTTACTCTATTTAATAAAATTATGGTTTTATTGTTTTTTAATATGTCAATTTGAATTTCTTTGGGGTCTAGTAAAATTACTCAATCTGAACAGATGCAGGAAATCTCTGGAAGATATTAAAATCATTTTAAACACTCTTAATTATCCTCATAGCTAATCCTCAATTACAAACTCCCCAAAATAAAAACTACATATGAGAAGTCCCTAAAATTCAGCCACCGCACAAAAACATTCCTCTATTTTATGCTTTCTTTTCTGTTATGTATCTCTCCCCTGTCTGATCCTAACTCTTCCCGTGAATTCTGGTTTCCATCCTTCTTGCCTTTTTTAGATACCAAGGGACCACTCGTTACACCCCTTTTCTCTTGGAACTGGGGCTTTTCTTTTTCTCATAAACCCTTCTCACCAGCAATTTAATATGCTCACATTTCTGTCAAGTACCCAAAAATACTCACTTGTACCTTTGGTACTGGCAGCTACTGCTTTCTCTTCTTTCCTCCTTCCACAGACAGAACATTCCTGAATGTACTATACTGGTGGTATCCTGCCTTCTCACTCCCTGTGCATTTCTCGAAGCATGGCAACCATAGTTCTGTCTCGCATCATACCACTACCTTATTCAAAGGTGCCAATGGTACAGGTTGTCACTCTCTGCCATTCTGGTTCTGACATCAACGCATCTAGTTTTTCTCCTATTCAGCATTTCCTGTTGACTATTTCTCCTATTTTTATTTATTTAATATCTGTGAGACTCAGGGTTGTGTTAGGGCCAGGCGATGCTTTGTTCTGCCTTTATCAGAAGGAAAGATGGGCCAAGAACAATAACAGCAGGACCCTTTGCAAGCCGCCCTCCCACTGGGCATGATGTCAGCATATCCTTCCTATTTGGTTCTTGACTGGTTTCTGGCTAATAGAAACACAAATACTACTATGCAATTTTTAATAAGTAGTCCATGATGAGATTATCATTTGAATACTCAAAAATATCTTTCTTATTTCCAAATTCTTAGCTATTTTTATTTGTTTTATAAGGAATAGAAAAACTAATTTTTAAATTTTTATTCATCAAAATATTATGCATTTGAAAGAGTATTTTCTTTTTATCCCTAAAATAAGAAACACTTTTTATAATTTTAAGCTTTTAATTATCTTAACTCATCTATCATCATGCCTTGATTTAAAAAGAATAAATAGTGTATTTCCTCAGAAAAATATTTTGTTATGGCTTAGACTTACAGAGTCTTTTGTATTTACACCTTGGATAAGCAAATGTATAAAGCAAGGACAATTGATCTTTAGACTCTTCTTGTTTTCTTTTTCTCAGGGCTGTTATTTTCCCTGGTTCCTGATCCGTTGCCACTTTACTCCACTGTAATGACTACAAACACACTTTTCTCCCAGTACTAAACAACTTACCTTTTCAGAGGATATTTCCCTCATGGCCTAGAAAGCAATTGCTTTCTTAATCTCTGTCAATCTCATAAAGATAAAATGTTACTGCTTGAATAATTCATTCACTTAAGATTATTTACAGTTTTAAAAAGTATTGCAGAAAATGTCTCTTTACCCAAAGGAAAGAATCTTTAACAGCAAAAACTATAGTGCCTGTACTAATAGGCTTGTGTGTAGACTTAGAAAAGAGGCACTTCAAATCACATCTTTAGGCCAAAGTCTATTAAGGTCTAATCCATGAAAGAGTAGTGTTTCATATCCCTAAAGAGGTCTTCCCCATTCACTAGAGATTGGCTTTTTCAAATTTTAAAATGTTTCTTCTTGTGCTTTTCATTATTGAATTTCATTCTATTTCTTTGGGACTCTTTTGCTGCATTTTTAGTCAATTTGCAAACCATTCATTCATTTGTTCATTTTCCAGGCTGAAAAACCCACTACCTCAACTTTACTGCAGTTGTTTTATTTACAATCCCATAATCATTTTCAATACTTTTCTGAAATGTCTCTAGATTGCACATTTTTTATAGTAATGAATCATTGACTTGGACATGTGCTTCACTAATGAAAAGATGATATCACATATACAGAATTTAGCATATTAAATTGCTATTTATATGTTGATTACTAATAAATGCATATCTCCAGTGGGGACCTCTTGTTCCAAATCAGTATTCATTTATCCATCTGTCTATTCATCGTGTGTTTATATATTTAATAGGCATCTCAAACTTACTCTGTCCAAACCAAAAATCTTCTCTGCCAAAAATCCTTTGCTGCATCTCCACAGCTAATGAATTATTTTCTCAAAGACTTCCCCGTATCAGTAAAAGAAAACTCCATACTTAATGTTTCTGGTCAAAAATATGTCAACTTTGCTCTTCACTTTGCTGTTTCTCTGAAATCTCACAATGACTAGAAAATCCTGTCATTTTTACCTTCAGAATATATCCACACTCTGTTTCTTACTACACTTTCTCCTATTCCTCTGTCCAAATCAACATTTCCTACCCAGATTATTATATAGCTTCCTAATTACTGCCTTGCATCCACTCTTACCAAATTTCCACCTCTTGCCACACAGTAGCACTTTTAAAAAACACTCCTTTGCTCAAAATCTCCCCATGGCTTGTCTCTATAATAGCTGCTTTACTATACTTGCCTATTCATTCTATAATCTGTGTCAGTTGGAAGTCTTTTATCTATTCATCCATTTGTCTCCTCCTTTAAAGATTCATTCTCCTGGTTTTTTTTGCATGCCTGATAATTTCTTTTTTCCACTTTAAACATTATGACTTTTGTTTTTTGGGGTGTTAGTTTGTTTGTTTTTTTTCTTTTTCAATTCCACTAACTCTACGGGGCTTTGTTCTAGGGTATGATTAAGTTACTTGGAAAAGGCTTGATCATTTTGAGATGTGTTTTAGACTTTGTTAAGTGGATTCAGGATAGCCTTTAGTCCAAGGATAATTTCCCTACACCTAAGATAATTCCTTCCTCCCCCCCCTCCTGGAAGGACTTTACTCAATTCCCAATGCATTAGGGTCTTTATACTGGAGACCCATGTGCATAAACTGTTCTCAATGCCTTGTGAACTTTTGAAATTCTTCTGCATTTTCCAGTGGTTATTTTCCTGGCCATCCTCATTTCCTCACTCACATGTCTTAAGACTCCCCTACAGACCCTGCAGGCATCCTGGTCTCTCACTCTCTGAAGCTCCCACCTTTAGAGTTTTCTATCCAGTGAATTTTAGACTCCTTGGTCTCCCTGAACTCTGAACTCTGTTGTATCAAACTGAGAGTCTGACCTATGTTTGAGTTACTCCTCCTCTCAGCTCCATGTCCTGAAAACTCTTTTGGAAAAGTAAGAAGGGAAAACTGGGTGCTGACTTCATTTGGTTACTTTCTTTAAGGAATCACTGTCTTGTGCTGCTTGTTGTGCAATCTGAAAACTATTGCTACAAAATTTTTTTCTAGTTTTTAAAAATTGCGTAAGGCAGAGAGTAAATTGGTTTTTTGTTGCTTTATTTAGGTTGAAATTGGAAGTCTAAAGATGATTCCTGTGGAGCAACTCTTTTGCAATTTTCTTTTTATTTCCAGATACATGTGTCAATAAATTCAGCATATAACCAAGAAGTTCTGGAATTTATCTTGATGCCTCAAATCAATAATATTTTCTGATTTCAGAACATGTTAGCATAACAACAATTAGCAAACTTTACCTTTATTTTGCTTATTTTCACAAGATCGTATAAGTGTATACATACATATTCCATATGTTTGTATATTATGTATAGTACACCATATTGTATATACTTTTATATTTTAATAAATATACATTTCTCTTTTGTTAATTTTGTGTATTAATAATACTTTATTTGTTTATATATATATATATATATTTTTTTTTAATCTTTTTCCTGTGGTTGCCCTTAGAGAAATTTCCTGAAGTGAATTGCCTTAAGACTCAGACTATAATGCTATGACTCTTTGGTGAGATAGTGCATCATCTGCTCCTGCCATTCATGTTAACATTCCTCAGATGTCACATCCTTGGTTCAAGCCATATTTCACTGGGTCACTTTAACCCTTGTGTATTAAATGACTGCCTATCCCAAGAGGTGCCAGTCTCACTGAAAGGGTGACAAACTTGGAATTCTCTCAGGTTCTTCTGTTTCCTTGCTCATCCCTTTTCCTATCTACATGAGGTATAGAAGAGCTTGTTGCAGTCCAAAGATGACTTCTTATTTTCCTATGCTGACTGTGGATCTAGATTTAATCATCAGATATCATGAGCTTTTAAAGGATTTGAGGAACAGGCAGTTTGGGAGGAAAAAGTACATATTATTAAATTGAAGTGTGTAAACTAGTTCTTGGTCTTTTCTCTTTTGTTCAAGCAGAGACAAATTGGTTAATCAGAGCTATCCAGTGTTTACTTTCTGGAATGCAGTTCTTTGATGCAGACATATATATGCTATTGTGCAAAACACTTAGCAGAATAATAGAGACTTGTGATCAGTAATTTAAAGCCTGAAGATTTAAGGTCCCATTTCAGAAGGGTTTTGTCATACCTGTCACCAAGACATTACTTTTTCTTTCTGTCTTACCTTTTAATATAGCTAATAAAATTGAAACCTTTTCAAGGTGCATACCTTTTTGCCATGTCTCCGATATTTCTTTTATATATTGAACAGGAGAGGAATGAATTGAAAATACTCTGTCCTTGAGGTTATTTAGAATTGAACTTCTGACTTTTTCCCAGCATGAATCTGTGAATCTTGTTAGACAAAAAGGCTCCAACCCTTAAAGCAATGAAGCCTCAGAAGCAAACCCCAGTCAGCACACGGTCGCCCTGCAGTCCTCAGCTGCTGCCAGCTTCTTCAAGATCCCATATAATTATGCAGGGCCATTGACTCACCTTTTCCAAGTGCTGATTCTGGCTCTGCTCTCATATCTCTGATATTGTATTTCTGATGAAGCCTCAAAGGTGAATGAGAGTTCACAGAATGTGGACACCTACGAGAGTTCCTTAAGAATCCGGCTTCTCTAATTGTGTCAGCTCACTATAACTTACAAAGAGTACATTGCAATGAAGGGATACAGAATATATCTGTATATACCTGTGTTTCATATTTCTTCACATTGCTGGCTGAGAGCAACCATAAATGTCATATATTTTTGATGGCACTGCACTAAAAGAAAAATTATATTCTCATATATGCCATCTTCTTTTTGTTTCTAATATATTTTCTACTTAGTAATCATATCCCACCATCAATTAGAAAATGATTGTTTAATATAAGTACAGTTAATATCACAAGCTAGTTATCAAATAGACTTTATATATAAGCATATATATATATACATATATACATGCATATACTTGTTTATGAATCCCTGAAAATTTCTCGTAGCTCTCTCAGGAGTAATGGGCAATGTGTTCCAAACAGAACTAATAATATCTAAAACTATCCCTCCCCAAAGTTTTCACTTTTCTCATCTTTCTTTTGCATTTCAGGTAATGATACTACTGTCCTCTTTATTAATCAAGACATCAACCAAGGAGTCAACATCAGTTTTTCTGTCTCCCTAATTCCTCCTCCATACTCAATATATCATTAAGTCACATGTATATGTATATACATATTCTGCAACATATACATAAATCTGGCAAATCTGGTTCACTGTCGGGAACCTAATGCCAAGGTGATAACAGTGTCTCTTTCAGCTGGCTAGCAATTAGTTCAAAGTTAACGTTAAGTTAAAAAGAGAGAGAAAGAGAGAAAATGTATAAATCTCTTCCATCAATCTTTTCAATGTTTTTATCTTGCATTTAAAATAAAAATTAAATGTGTCTTTATAGCTTAAAAATATTTCCTATATAAGGTATTTGTTTATCTTTCCAATATCATTTTTTTTTTGGTCACACATTTCTCTCTCTTCTCACAACAGATATGCCAGTCTTTGCAGATGCTTTTCCCAATGCCAAAAATTCTTCCACCTCCTCACTTTACCTTTAACAGAACTTGCCTGAGTTTAAATCTAGTTAAATGTACAAATACAGATGAATGATAATTGCAATAAAAATTCACTTAAGTCGGCAGATGGAGAAAGGTGGTGGGGGGTAGCTTAGCAAGAGTGAGATTTAACATGTTTAACAGTGCTCATGCCAAAGGCGCCAGTCCTTGGGAGAAGAGGCATCAATCAACCTGAGCGGACACTGGCTGAAACCACCATAAAGGTTAATTGATTGCAGTGTGTAACAGTCCTGAATATGTTTGTTTGTATGTCTACATCCTATTATAAAGTCAGTAGACATTTCAAATATAAGTTTGTAAAGTATTCCTTCAGATGCTAAGTGTGCTTGCTAAAATTGCTTTCTTATGTCTAGGAAAATGCAAATGTGTGAAAGGGCCACTTGTTAACATTAAGGAGTTAAGCAGGTGTGAATTAAGAACAATAACAAAACAAACATGCATGTCAAAGGGGTCAAAGGAAACTTACCTTCAGCTTAATTGTTAGTGATTCCTTAGGGCAAATGATAAGAATATTGTGGAATTAGTGTTTTCCACATATTAAAAAAACACTGACTGTGAAGCCTAAGTCTATTTTTGCCATCAAAATATGTACCTACATGTTATCAGAGGTTGAGATTCTTTTAAGAGAAGCCAGAAATCTGGCTATTTATGTGAAATTTTCTTGTTTTGAAAAAACACGTGGAATAGCAAAGAAAACAAGTGTGTGGGCTGCTAGATTGCAAGCTGATTTGGAAGAATCTTTTAATAAATATTTTTATAAAGAATAGTTATTGAAAACTATGTAATTACAGTAAGTATTGCCTTAATTTCTGTTTTTATTATCTTTTCACATCTTTGAAATAAAAATTGTATTATGATTATCATATAAAACAATTCAAATTCTGTATGACTAGCTACATATCTGTGCATCAATCTACATACCCTTCTATGTATTATTATATCTTGTATCTGTATACTTGAGTCAATAAGTGTCTGGCATAATATTCATCAAATGTAAATTTTGCATCTGAATGGAGAAATGCTAAGTGAAAGTTTTAAAATATCTTCTTTTTATAACTTCATCTTTTATAACTACATGACCATGAATCATGATAACTATTATAAAACATTAATGTAATTATTTAAAAAATCCATAAGAGTATGCTTGCTTTGAGAATTAGAATTGATAATAGATTTGCTCAGAATATCACATTTTACAAATTAATAATTTGTTAAATTAGTAGAATCAAAAATGTTATTTAAAAGTATTAGAATAAGTTAGTTAAAATTCATAAGTTTTTTTCCATTATTTTATTATGGAACTTAATTTATCTTATTCTATTTTAGGGAGAGTTATATTTAAGAGCTAGTACCTGTATTTTTGTTTCAGAAATAGCTAAGCAGATGTGAACTATGGTTTGCTACAAAACCAAAATAATGGCTACAAACAACCACCACTATACCAATAAAAATCATAAAATAAAATGCTGTAAAAACCCCCAAAATATAATACATATTGCCATGCGATATGGCAACTAACTAATGACACTAGGTTTAGAATTGACAAAAATTATTCCAAAAACATAATAGTTCCCAACATCAGTTCATTTAGTTTCAAAAAATATAAAGCAGAGAACACAAAATACAACCAAAGCAGTTACAGCATGAGTTTTGTGATCTCTCAGGTAAAGCTTCTATATCCCTTCACTGCACGGGACACGCTCTATTGCAAGAGACCGGTTTGAAATGCAGCACAGCACTTCATCTCAGGGAAGCTGCTACCCTCATTCTTCACCGCATTTGGAACACATGCCAAGTGCATCCCTCTAGGAGCAGCTACAACTCATCTAGGATGGATTTCACCATAAAAAACCTGGACAATCAGAAAATCTCCATGGAACTTGCACAAACAGAGATAGATAGATAGATAGATAGATAGATAGATGATAGATAGATAGATAGAAAATTCAAATTATGTTATATGTGATAATTGTAATACAATTTTAATTTTAAATGAAGCATTCATTTAATATTCCACATTCATTGAAATCACTGTTTTTCAGAAAAAAGTGAAGTGCTGTAAGAAATAAATTAAAATTATTTGTTAAAGTATCCCTGTCTCTGACTTAAGAGTTCATATAAATTACAATTATTTAATGGTTGTTTTTTTTTTTTTTTTAAGAAGGAAAGACAGATCCCCAGAAGACTGAAAGGAAGAACAGTAAATCCACGAACTGGCTCAGGGCAGCTTGGGGATAGTGGGGCAGATATTCACCAACACAGATGAAAGCCAGTTTCTTAATAGCAGTACAGGGGCAGGAGAGATCTTGGGCCAGCAAGAAAAAGATAACTTGAACTGAGATCCTGGCCTAAACCATGGCACCAGTTGTCCTGTTCACCAATGAAGAGCCTTAAAACCTCCTCCACCCCCTGGTCCAAAGAAGCAAAATTATCCTGTCTCCATGCCAGGTTCAGGATGTGCACACAGTATGAGAGCGACTTGGATTTGAATTCTTGCTCCACTGCTCAAGGTCTGTGGGATCTTGGGAAAATTTAATAAATTCTGTAAGTTTCAATATTGACAAATATAAAATGAGGATGATGACTCCTCTTCAATATTTTCCTGTGATGATTAAATAAGATAATATGTCTCATGCCTGGCAAGAATTGATGTAGGTATTATATATTATTTTAATGAAAATACTGTAATGCCACCTCAATACAACATTATGAATTTTGTATATACATCTAACAAAATTATTAGTGAAATTTTCAACATTCCATATATATAAAAGAATTTTATGATGTTGTGATATAAATTAAAGGGTAAGAAATTTACCAAGGTAATAGGTGATCATATGGTATTCATGATTTAATTTATGTTTCTTCTCTTATCACGACTCATAATAAATATAAGCAGAAAATATAGCTTCTAAATATTTCAAAAATAAACTCATTTTTGGAATGACAAGTTCTAGTTTTGATAATTTCATCTGCCATAATTTATATGTGGATTTCTATGACAATTTATGTTAAGGGCACTTTTGAATGATGTATTAGATTTAATAGTGTATGTCATTATTTCTTTCTTTGCTTTTCTTTTTTTGCTTTTATAAAAGGCTTTTGACAAATAAGTCTGTTGCTTGGAAAATTAGGACAAAAGACTGTTAATTTAAAATTAAATGTATCTTCACAGGATGTTAAGAAAGAAATATATTCTGGAGAGTTTTAAATTTTATTGATTAATTATTATTTTTATTAATACATGAGTGAAAATAGACTCTACTCTCTGAATGCAGACACTTAATTCAGTGTGGAAGTGTGCTGAAACCCCTGGAAATAACATAATAATAAATGTTTATGTATCATATATTAACCTATTTCCATATTAACTATGATGTATTAAGTTGGTTTAAAAATTGTCTTTTCTTTTAGTTGAAACAGCAATTTTAAAACAAAACACTAGAAACAGAATAATTAGAAATGCCGTACTAATTGTAATATCAAAAAATTACTTAGGTTTATATCTTATTCTAAAATAGGAAAAAACAGTTCTCTGATTCTATTTCCATTCCATAAATGCATATTAATTATCTGCTATATATCAAGCATTGTGCTACATTCCTGTAGATATTGATAATTGCTGTGTGATTTCACTGTGCAAAAGTTATAAATCACGTTACTACACTATCTTTTCTGGAGGCATGTAAGACCTAAGTGAATTTCCTTTTTTATTTAGTAGCCTAGCTTGCCAGTACACAACTGCAACTGAAGTTCGGAGTTCCCTTCCAGCGAAATGTGAATTTTACTGATTTACGTCTTCCACACATATGTGGGTGGTCCAGTCTCTTTGGTCCTTTGGACTACATCTTCAATTCCTAAACTGTGCAGTCAAGCTCTTTTATTTGCTTAAGCAGTCTATTTTCCCATCCGTTTATCTCTTCTGTCTAGTCTATATGAGCAATGTTAATTATTTCTTATTATCAACAGAAGGTATGCATTTAATTATCTTGATCAATGTCCACCACTTTTTTTTTCTTTTCTTTCTTTTATGGCCACCTGCTACAGTTCCACCTTACACACAAGCACGGGACCCACATAACTCTTCCTCTTTTAAGGACTATCTTGATTAAGTGCTTAAACACACACACACACACACACACACACACACACACACACACACACAAGGGCAGATTGGACAAACACAGTACAACATATATTATATTTAACCAACTGTTCACCTACAGTCAAATGCTCTAACCCTGAGCTATGCCCCGCACAATACCAACTATTCATCTGAGTATAAAAGAAAACAGTATACAGTTGAACCTTGGTATTCAAGGGGGATTGGTTCCAGTACCTACCTCAGACACCAAAAAGCAGATGCTCAAGTCTCCTATATAAAATGGCACAGGATTGGGGTAAAACTGACATTCATCCTCCTGTATATTTTATTTTATTTATTTATTATTTTGTTTGGAAATATTATGGGGGTACAAATGTTGTGGTTACATACATGGATTGCTTTTGTACTGCTTAAGTCAAAGTTATAAGTGTGCTCATCACCCAGATAGTGTATGTTGTAATTGTTAGGTATGATTTCACACATCCCCACCTCCCCCAATCCACCTGTTTGATTTCTGTTGAGTTTTACGTCCATCTGTGCATGAGTGCTGATCAGTTAGTTCCAATTTAATAGTGAGTACATGTGGTGTTTGCTTTTGCATTCTTGCGGTACTTCACTTAGGAGGATGGTCTCCAGTTCCACCCAGATTGCTGCAAAAGGTATTAATTTTTTTTTATGGTTGAGTAGTACTCCATGGTATACATACACCACATTTTATTAATCCATCCATGAATTGGTGGGCACTTGGGTTGATTTCAAATTTTTAAGATTGTGAATTGTGCTGTGATAAACATTCTAATGCAAGTATCTTCTTGATAAAATAACTTGTTTTTCCCTGGTTAAATATCCACTAGTGGGATTGCTGGATCAAATGGTATGTCTGCTTTTAGTTCTTTGAGGAATTTTCATACTATTTTCCATAGAGGTTGAACTAGTTTGCAGTCCCACCAACAGTGTATAAGAGTTCCTTTCTCTCTGCATCCACGCCAGCATCTATTGTTTCAGGACTTTTTGATAAAAGTCATTCTTACTGGGGTTATTGTGGTTTTGACTTGCATTTCTCTGATGATTAGTGATGTTGAGCATTCTTTTCATGTTTATTGGCCATTAGTCTGCCTTCTTTTGAAAAGCTTCTGTTCCTGTGTTCTTCCTACTTGTTAATGGGTTGTTTGATTTTTTTTTTTTCTTGCTGATTTGCTTCAGTTCTTTGTAGGTTCTGTTTATTAGCCTTTTATCAGATGTATAGCATGCAAATATTTTCTCCCATTCTGTAGGTTGTCTATTTGCTCTGTTGATTGTTTCCTTTGCTGTGCAGATACTTTTTAATTTAATCAAGTCCCATTTATTTATCTTCGTTGTTGCTGTTAATCACCCTTGGGGTCTTCTTCATAAATTCTTTGCCTAGGCTGATATCTAAAAGAGTTTTTCCAACATTTTCTTCCAGAATCCTTATAGTTTCATGTCTTATATTTAAGTCTGTAAGCTTCTTGAATTAATTTTAGTGCATGGTGAGAGATATGGGTCCTGTTTCAATCTTCTACATGTGGCTACCCAATTTTCCCAGCACCATTTATTGAATAGGGGTTCTTTTCCTCAGTGTATATTGCTGTCTACTTTGTCAAAGATCAGATGGCAATACATATTTTAAATTATCTCTAAAGTACTTAGAGTCCTTGATACGACATAAATAGTTGTTACACTGTATTAGTTTTTATTCATATTCATATTCATGTATTGTTATTTTTATCTTTTTTTGGATATTTTCAACACGAGTTGATTGAATGTGTGGGTGCAGAAGGTTAATAGACAAATATGATTTTTCTAGGACATAATGAAAACTCCTACAGAGTTATTTAGAAGGTGAACATATTCTCATGTCTTAAACAATTTTGATGAATTCTTAATTGGAAAATAACCTAGTTAGTCTCTTAAATACTCCCCTGAGCATCAAGATTTCATAAAATTTCACCTAGTTGATACATGAGAAATAATAGCGTGCAGCAATACCGATTATGATCTTAATATTTCACAAATTGTTGATTATTGCTTTTAGAAAATACATATTTAGTTAAATTACTTCAGTGTTATGTTTTTAAACTGTTACATGCTTTAATAAAATAAAATACTTAGCATTTAGACTGCTTCTTTTCTGCACTAAATGATTACTTTTCCAAAGAAATTAGGAGACTTATTTTAAAAAGAGAACTATATACACATTGTATCTTCTCTTCTTATCACTTGGATTACTGAGGAGAATATCTAATAAATAAATGCATTGCCACAAAATAACCTAAATCTTTCAAGAGCTGGCCACATATATAAAAGTTCAAAAACTGCTGACTGGACCAATTTGTTAATTTTTTTAAATATAATGTAAAGACTACAGAGTTTAAAATCCTTTTGAAGAGATAATAATTTAAGAAACTTAGGTTTACACACAACAGGTATTTTTCCTTTAAATTTGAATATCTAAAATAGTATTATTATTACATAACAACCCCCAAAAGTTAAAAGCCTTCCTAAAGTTTCACAACATAATTCCTTCAGATTTAGTAAGGGAATCTATTTTTTAAATGTCTTCATGATGAAACTAAATGCACTTCTTATAAATGAGCTCAAGATAGGTTGAGAATTTACAACAAATACTTTTTCACTGTGTAAGGAACTTTGCATTATAGATTTTTGTTAATATATCCATTCCTCTCTTTGGATTTGACAGAGAAATATGGAATGAGTTTCATTTTTTTTAATTATATATATACATATATATATATATATATATTTTACTTCAGCATATTATGGCAGCACAAATGCTTAGGTTACATATGTTGCCTTTGCCCCACCCAAGTCAGAGCTTCAAGCATGTCCATCCCCCAGACGGTGCGCACCACACCTCTTAGGTGTGAATATACCTATCCCCTTCACCCCCCTCCCATCTCTCCGACGCCGATGAATGTTACTACATATATGCACATAAGTGTTGATCAATTAATACCAATTAATGTTAAGCATTTATATACTTATTATAACTATATGAGCACAATTAGAATTTTATTCCAAATGGATTATTTTTTCCTTTCACTGACTTGGTAGCTACATGATTGAAATATATTACAAATATCTTATTAACAATTCCCTTATTTTTGCTGTTTTTACTTATTTTTAGCCAAAAAAAAACCCCCAAGCAAGCCAGTATTTGGACTGTTCTAATTTAGTGATTAACTCAAAGGCTTTGCTCTTCACCACTTACTATCCAAGTCTGGTTTTTGGTCAGAGAGTTTCCTCTGCTTATTATTTATTTATTTATTTTTTATTTCAGGAAAATATTTTACGATGTGGCAGGCAGACATTTAAATGTCTGTAGATTTCATGTTAGTGAGAGCTGAGGCTTATCATAACTATGCATGGTGTTTGTGCCCTTTCCTTTGATTGGTGCATATGGAAATTACTAAAAGGCTGCAGTGAGTCCATCTGACTCATTACCTTCAAGTCATAGGTTAGCCTTTCCACAGCTTTTCTGTCTGAAAATGTGATTTGAAACTTTTAAAAAATACACTATTTTCTAAATTTGCACTGACAAGAATATAAACTGACAATGTGCTGTTTTTGCAATTATATCAAAGAAATTCATTATAGTTTCCCTTATTGACATATTAACATTTAATTTACCTTCTAAAATTATAACATAAAACAAATTCACAACCCTTTGACAGTATGTTTCTATAAATACCTAATTAAAATTGATGTAAATGATTTAATTTAACTTAAATTTTATTTAAAATGTTCGATTTGAGTAAGATACACAAAAGTTATGTAGTATATATTACACCAATTATAGAAATTTCTTCTACTTGTAGTGAGAAATACAAACATTTGGGTATTGTGAATTGTTTAATTACCTATGTGTCTATATTCATAGGTGTACAAAAATACTCTATGGGCATGAAGAATCTAATTTTTAATCAACTACAAAGTGAATGTATTTCTATTTTGATATTTGTGTGATAGTGTGATAGTGACCAAACTACTAAGTATTACAATGATTTTGGGAAGCTTTACATTTAATTCAGCATATCATAATTGGGGAAAAGGTGATAATAGTATATTTTAAATTGAACAAACTGAATACTAGCATTCACGTTGACTATAGTGAAGAGGTTACTTATGTTGTTTATACTGAGCATCTCTCACATAAAATATCAAATATTTGCAGTGGAGGGCAAGGTAGGGAGAAACAAACTTAGTTCATTCTCTTCTATTGGCCATGGAAACATCTAACCAAGCCCCTCTCCTTCACTCATAAGAATTCCTTGCATTCTAGTTGCCCAGAACATGTATTCCAGAATATAGGATGTCAAACTTGAGCATTCATTACCATGACCTGGAGGATTTGGTTTCCTTTTCCTCTTCCACTTAAATAAATAACTCTCTGAATTTTTAGTTAATACTCTACCTTGAAGTTTTATTGAGCACTCAGTTATAAAGTTCCATACATATATTAGGAATATTTTCTTTATTTGGTTTGTTAATGAGTAGTCTATAACATTCTTAGGTATGTTTGATAAAAATTGCCCTTAAACTACATTTAGAATTAGTAGCAGGAAAATTTTTTAATTATATATATATTTTTTCTATTTTGCCTCTGTTGCCAGGAAGTTCAATGATCAATTTAAATTTAGTATCCAAATAGCAGTATTTATGTTAGCTAGATTTGTTACAATTATTTGTTTCTCTCTCCCTTCTCTTTCTCTCTCACACACTCTGTTATTAAGATATCCAATCATAAAAATATTCTAATTTGCTGAGAACACTCAATCTCTAGCAAAGCCATAAATCCTCCCCCAACAATATCTATCATGATCCCATAGCCAGAATATGTCTTTTCTAACAAACGTTCACTGAGATGCTCCCTGCGTTGTATCTTGCATCCCTTGATGTAAAGAGGTGTTGACAGAAGTGAACTTACTGCAAAGATAAGACCTCACTGCCACATACTGGAATCCTCTGTTCAGTAATAATTGTTCCTACCTGAGACATCCTTTGTCTCTACCAGATCAATGTGCCACTTTGACAAGGGATAGCTGGTAAGTTCTTTGAGGAATTGAATTTGGATCTTTATTTTATCCACTTCATTTTTTGCCTTATTTTGTTTTGCTAGATTTACTAGTAATAAGATTTCTTGGATTTGTGCTTTTATATTTACCTGAACGTATCTTTATTATTCCTTGTTGAAATGGCTTTCTAGCCTTCTGGTGTCAGTGCTAATGGTCTGCTTGTATGTTCAGTGTCTTGAGTGCTGATTCTGTAAAAAATTAAAAGACTATACCAAGAAGATGGGCATAGGCCCAGTAAGTCTTTACACAAGACTGATCCAGTGACTGAGGAGTCCTGGACAGACTTTGCCTTAGGTCATAATTTTAAAACTATATAAAACCATTTGTTAGTATAAATAAATTTAAATTTTTTTTCATATATTTTAAGCTAAAAGAAAAGAAATAGTGTTTAAGGAAAAAGACTAGATACATCTGTGCAAATCCATTTGTCTCCATGTTTCTAAATTTCCAAAACCTGTGGACTGGAACTCATGGTATTGACTCAATTATGCAGGACCTACTAGAGGGGTATTGATTATTTCATTACACACAGCAGCCAAGACATTTCACCCTTGTATAAGATATAGAACAGTGAGGGCAAAACGTGTAAAAGTTTTGGTTAGTTAATTCCATGGTATTCACCAAACTTAATGATTTCACATGTTGTACAGACACTTCTAGCAACAGCCAAAATTTCTCAGCCCATTGCTTTAGCTCTTCTGAGATATTATTGCTTTCCTTTTATGAATCATCACCTATTACCTCAGCACTACATATACACAACCTAATTCTCATGAGTGCTGACCTATGATAGGGAGTTTTCCACATCCCCATACTCTCTCGGATAAGTAAGATGTTCAGCTAGGCAGATATTAAGCAAATATGTAAATATTTGGACTTAGCCAGTATTAAGACATAGCTCACCATGCACATTGTAGGAAAGGTGGAAAGAAAGAGTTAAAGGAATTGACCAGTGAATTATTTCATGATGTAGCATGAAATCTAGGGTGGGTAGTAAAGAAAGTGAATATACAAAGGAAGTGGCAGAGAAATCAGGTTTGTGTTGATGAATTGGGATCTCTGATGCTGAATAATTACTGGAATGGATAGACCAAACTAAATATGCTAAAAGTTGGTAAAGTGCAGTAAATGAAACAAATGTTAGTCATGAGGAATTCAAGGGTCAAGAGGCCTAGATTCATTTTTCACAAAGATGTTGAAATCAAGGTTCTAAGAGGGGCAGTGTCTTCATGCCAGCTGTCAATTAGAGCATGAAAATTAGCTTACAAGGTTGAGAATATAGAGCAATTTCTTAATGGTTTCCAGGAAGCACAGGGCATGAGCTTGGGAGCAAAGGGAAGAGAGAGGGATTGGGAAGGTTAAGAGCAGAGAATATTGGCAATAAAAATTCTGATGGCAATGGATACTGCAGATCATGATCAATTATTTGAGGAAATGACCTGACGGTGTTTCAAATAAAAGGGATGATGGAATTGTCTTGAATTTTCTAAAAGAAGCTGGTATATCATCAGCATGACAAATAGTACACCTTATTAATTAGAATTATGTGTCCACTGGATGACTGTATCTTCTTTAGAAAGGCCAGTTACACTGAAAGTTGAAGCTCTGTGAAGCCTTCCAGGGATCCCTTGGCCTCTCCAGGATAGTTGAAAGCTTATGGAGGACCATCAGCTTAATCCCTAGGCAGAGTGACGTCTTCCTTAGGACCCTTGCCTCTCAGGAAACAGCATAGAACTTACATAATGGATTTGACTTCTTTTAGGACCAGAAGTAATTGTGCATCCTTGTGTTAATCACTTAACATTCCTGGACTGCTGTTAGTTGTCTATACAATGATACCGTGCTATGCAATGAGTGTGATCCATGATATGCTCTCAATTCTTCAGAACACAGACAAAAAAGGAGAAACACGATAACTTTATTTTAGGTAGAGTTTCTTACTTATACATTCAGATCCTCATTAAAGGCATGTTTAATTTACTTTGCATGCAAGACCACCAAGCCTAGCATGATGCTTCCCACGTAATGATCCTAAAAGTAGAAGCAGTGCATTTTATAAGAGGGTTCCTGGAGATATAAATACTAAGAGCAGCACAAACTGAAACCTGACTACCTGAAAAGGAAAAGCACGTAACATTAATTATTATGTGTTAAAGTACATTCAGAAGAGATCTGTAGCTACAATCTTCTGGAGATTTTCCGTGTAAGGCCAGCATTTCCCAATGAAGTCCCTACCACAGTGCTGAAGCAAAAAACAAAGGGTTCACATGCTGAGTTGTTGATTTGAAAAATATAGCTTTTTGTCAAAATTATTTACTTACATAGATTTTAGAGAAGTTTCTATTAAAATATTAATTTTAAATGTTATTTTCAAAAAAATATTTTTGGCATTTAAAAATATCAATTTAGAAATAGTTGGTATTTAGAAAATCAGCTTACATAGAAGAGAATAACTCATCTGAACCTGACAATAAAATAATTTTGTGTGATATCTTGGATATTTAAGTATATATTTTGTTTACACAGTCTGTGTTATGATACATCATATATAAAAGAAAATATGCGTTAATTGAGACAGATCTATTTGATATTTTAACTGTATGCAGGCAGATTTTCTAAATCATTTTCTTTTACTGTTAATAGTGCAATTTTTAGTTTCTAAATCAAGTATAAAAATATTACCTAGTGTAATGCTCACGTTTTATTTCCAAATTTAAAAAAAACAGATAATAATATAAATTTATTAATATATTTAAATGAGATGACTCATGAAAATCACTTAATATGTACTCAATACATACTAATTACTACAATTTTTATATATTAAGTATTATTACATAACATCATAAGGAAGGGCGATTAATTTAGTGGCTAGGAAAAGTGAGATTTTATGAGACTGACACAGAATTAAACCCTGAAGTAGCCTAGAGAAGTTGTGGAATCTCTTTGGATAAACTGTAGAGATGAAGAAAAAAAAAATCGATTGACTACTACTTAAAATTTCAATGTTGATGTAGATGAACTTGATAATAGAGTCCCTTTCCAAACTTTCTATAATAAAATTCTTATGATTTCAGGAAAGAGAGAAAGTAGAAAGTAAGGAAGCTCTCAAATAAATTGAAACAGATTTTTAAGGGTCTGGGGAAAAATATTAAAATGCCCTGTTTCTAACTCTAAACATCACTTCTGCTTTTGCAGAGAGAGGTAGATAACTGTATTTGAGATGGCAAAAACTTTGGTTTTAGATTGTTCCCATTTTGAATTCCACTCAATTGTGAAATTGGACAACTCTTTCTGACATTCAATTTCTCCTTTTTAAAGTTAAAACAATACAACTACCTCAAGAGTTAGCATACAGATTAAACAAGGAATGTAGGAAAATTCGTGGTACCACAAGAGTATTCCATGCATACATGCTTTCTTTCTCTAGAAAATCCTGTATGTGATTTTCATATCAAGTATGCTCTAGAATCTATGTGTATTTCTTTTATTCATATTCAATTCTAAAATTTAGAAATGAACTTAGTGTGCTCTTACATCATAATGATTGGCATTTTTAATGTCCTTTTAAATGGCAATGACACCTTGTTTAAGTGTAAATGTTTATACAAATGTCATTCCATCATTGCATTTAGTTTGCACAAATTATTCATTATTTACATGCACAGGTCTACCTTGCCTTAGATTCTTCAGAATTTTGTGTATCAGTGGTATGGAATACAGATGATTTTAATAATAATGTGCTACGATGTTTCTACTTTTCACAATAATATCGGGTGACTTTATTACCAAGAAAATATAACCTTTTCATCTTATTTCATTTTTCCATTTAAATAATTCAATATTCTTTTAATATAAAACAATTGGTTAATTTATCTGTACCTTTAAAAGTATTTGAAAACACGTAAAATCAAATTAGAACATGAATTTGTATAATTTAAATTAAGAAATTAGAATGTTGAAAAAATACTTATCCAAATATTTCAAATTTCTTATGAAATTTGATAGTTAAATTTGTTAAGTAGAGAAAATTCCTGTAACAGCTTCAAATTTTGCCCTATAGTCAGGACCAGCTATGAGTGAGAGTCTTCCCACTTATAAGTAAATGTATTTTGTTTCAATATGTACTTTTGTTAATATTTTCTATTCCTTTATTAGCCTAAATGTTGTCTAAAACCCTTTTAATTTACTTAATAATGTTCAACAATATGTACGATGGCTTGCTTTTTTTGAATTTTGTATCTGGCACTACACGCATGAGTAATCAATGGATAGATAAAGATTGAATGCATTTCTACTACAAGAATTAAACACAGGAATCACTTAATCAACTTTCCAAATTGATTTACTATAGATGATTCAAATCAATCAGTACCTTCTGACACTGGCCATAAATATTTTATGTTAATGGTGATATGCTGGATTATTTTTATTGGTTTGGAGACAGATAGGTTGACTGAAAGTCATAAAATTTCATCAAATAAGCTCATGGATTAATGATTTATAGATGATAGCATTGCAAAACCATGCACCTTAATACATTTTCTTCTGTTTTCTACCTCTATGGTAGTACAAATGAATGGTGAGATCCTCTATAAATATTTGACAAATATGATAAATAGAATGGAAGTCAGCACATATTGACCCTAATTTAGTATATTTTATGTTTTTAATATTTAAAGTCTATTTTTTCTAAAGCATATATCCCTTGAATCATCACCCTCCAGCTTTAAGATATATTTCTTTCAGACTCAATATTCTGCTCACTCTTTGACTCTGACTTTCATCTCCCTTATTCTACCGAATGAATCCTGAACCCTTGAATTGCTAAATCCGTTGAGCATTCTCAGCACTGGAATTACAGTAACATTCCTGGACTGAGTCCCTGTATTATAAAGAGCCTGACATAACATAATTACATACACATATAATACATGTTTTAAAGAACATATAAATGCCTTTGTCTTTCAAAAACCAACAAATTGAAACAGAAAAATCTATAATCCTAATTCACCATTCTCATCACTAGCATTTGTTATCCCTGTCTTCTAAATGAAAGACAACTACATAGAATGCGGCAAAGGTTTATGTTTTACATTGTCGGCAACATCATAGACATTCTTCAATTCACTATGTTGTGAGTATGATTTGAGTGTTAGTAGCATTTAGATAAAAAAAGATGACGAATTTCTTTTTTTTACTTTTTTTATTTCAGCATATTACAGGGGTGCAAATGTTTAGGTTACATATATTGCCTTTGCCCCACCTGAGTCGAAGCTTCAAGTATGTCCATCCCCCAGATTGTGTGCACTGCACCCATTAGGTGTGAATATACCCATCCCCTCCTCCCGGCTCCCACCTGCCTGACACCCAATGAATGTTGTTGCTAAATGTGCACATATGTGTTGATCAGTTAATATCAATTTGATAGTGAGGACACATGGTGCTTGTTTTTCCATTCTTGTGATACTTCGCTTAGTAGAATGGGCTCTAGCTCTATCCAGGGTAATACAAGAGGTGGTAGATCACCGTTGCTTTTTGTGGCTGAGTAGAACTCTGTGATATACATATACCATATTTTATTAATCCACTCGTGTATTGATGGGCACTTGGGTTGTTCCCACATCTTTACAATTGTGAATTGTGCTGCTATAAACATTCGAGTGCACATGTCTTTTTAATAGAATATCTTTTTTTCCTTTGGGTAGATGCCCAGTAATGAGATTGCTGGATCAAATGGTAGTTCTACTTGTAGCTCCTCGAGGTATCTCCATATTACTTTCCACAGAGGTTGCATTAGTTTGCAGTTCCACCAGCAGTGTATGAGTGTTCCTATCTTGTTGCATCCATGCCAATATTTATTGTTTTGGGACTTTTTGATAAAAGCCATTATCACTGGAGTTAAATGATATCACATTGTGGTTTGATTTGCATTTCCCTGATGATTAGAGATGTTGAACATTTTTTCATATGTTTCTTGGCCATTATTCTGTCTTCTTTTGAAAAGTTTCTGTTCAATGTCCTTTTCTCTCTTTTTAAAGGGTTGTTTTATTTGTTCATGCTGATTTTCCTTAGTTGTATATAGATTCTAATTATCAGGCCTTTATCTAATGTGTAGCATGTGAATATTTTCTCCCATTCTGTAGGTTGTCTGTTTGCTCTTGTGATAGTTTCCTTGGCTGTGCAGAAGCTGTTTAATTTGATCAGGTACCATTTATTTATTTTTCTTGTTGCCGTGATTGCCTTTGGGGTCTTCTTTATAAATTCTTTGCTTAGGCCAATGTCTATAAGAGTTTTTCCAACATTTTCTTCTAGAATTCTTATAGTTTCACACTTTAGGTTTATCTCTGTTATCCACCATGAATTGATTTTTGTGAGAGGTGAAAGGTGCGGATTCTGTTTCAGTCTTCTACATGTGGCTATCCAGTTTTCCCAACACCATTTATTGAATAAGGATTCTTTTCCCCAGTGCATGTTTTTGCCTGCTTTTTCAGAGATTAGATGGCCATATGAGGATGGTTTTATATCTGGGTTCTCAATTCTGTTCCATTGGTCTATGTCTCTGTTCTTGTGCCAGTACCATGCTATTTCAGTTCCTATAGCCTTGTAGTATAGCTTGAATTCTGATAAATTGATTCCTCTCAATTTGTTCTTTTTGCTTAACATTGCTTTTGCTATATGGGGTCTTCTTTGGTTCCATATGAAGTACAAGAGCATTTTTTCCTTCATATGACAAATACTTCCACAGTATAAACCTCAAAGTTTATTTCACAAAACATATTATTTCTTGTATTGATGAGCAGCCTTTATTTTTCCTCATTTTCCAATTCATGGTTCTGGAAGTTTCCACAAATTAATGTGTTATTTATAATATTTGTAAGTAGTAGCTGAACAATATTTTGTTACATTAAATAATTAATATTGCTCTGATATATTTATACATATGTGTAGTTAAATATATATATTTAGATATTGCTTTAAGAGATAGTAAAAATCAAATCTTATATGATGAATTTGCATGATGGCATGAAATTATTTAGTAATATTTTCTTAATAATAAATGTTTTTCATATGCAATCCATTAGAATATTTGAATATAATATGTAAAACTGTGGTTCATTTGTACTTAAAAGTATTTATTTAAGAATTTTATAGACGACCCTTGTGATTATTAGTTTCTTCAAAATTGAAATTAACTACAGAACTGAGACTGACTGTGGCTCAAGAAACATTATCTAATATGGCATTACTCTCAATAGAACATGAATTATGTGAAAACCTTTACGACAACATATATATTGATTTTGCTATAATGAAAGAAGACAGTACTTTTGCATAAACATAGAATTCATGAATAATATATGCCTTTATTTACTGCTTATCTAAACCAGCATTGAACAGACTATCTAATGTGCAATAATAATTTACCTCTGCCATTTATGTTATTTTGCCAGGTTTCAGTCATATAATATTCCTGGTTTTAGAGATATTTATGATTTTTTAAATTTCAAAGGTATATTTTTCAGTTTATGAAGGTAAAGCATATTTCCAGTAATAGTTCACCAGCTCATTTTAGATATCTTACTGCTTAGACATATGGTATGTGACACCTCTATTTGTAATCTTTTCTGAGGCCTTCCGTAGATCAAGAGTGTGTCTGCCATCTTGCTTATCTTCATGGTAACATTCAATGTTGACCATTTGTTTTTGAAACAATCTTCTCTGACCATTGTTGAAACTACCCCCTCTTGATTTTCTTCCTCTATTTCTCTGTCTTCTACATAAAACACATAATTTCAATAATAATAGTAGCAATATGGTTAATTAAATACACTCCCATGCTTATTCTACTTTTTTTCCCTTCTTTTTGCAGGTTTAGCTCATGGTTTTCCATATAGTCATTAAATACTGGAGTTTTTCATGACCTGCTCTTAAATGTATTTTCTTGTCCTGGTGGGGAACCTGTGACCTCAAGGCCACATGTGGCCCTCCAGATCACCAAGTGTGGCTCCTCAACCAAATCCAAACTGCACAGAACAAATATCTTTATTAAAAGGATTTGTTCTGTAAAATTTGGATTCAGCCAAAGGTCACACTCAAGCATCCAGAAGGTCACATGTGGCCCCCAAGGCCATAAATTCCCCACCCTACATTCCAAATTTGTATTTTCAGCTCTACTTCTCTACTGAGCCCAGACCTTACATATAAAACTATCAAATTAGCACATCGTTACATACTTGAAATGAATCTCCAAACCCACACATATGTCAAATATAAAACTCATAATCTTCTCACATAATTCTTCTTTATCCATTCCTCTACAGTTCTGAATAGAATCAGAGTCTATGTGTGGAAGCCACAAATTTAGACCTTATCTTTAATGCCACACTTTTATTCCTCCCAGTAACAAAGGCTTCATCAACAACTTGATTTTACCTCTTCAATATCTCTGGAGAATTTTATTTTTTTTCTCCCACTTCACTTTAACCACCTCAAAGTCAAGCTATCTGTCAGCTCTTAGCTGAATTTTCTACATTCTTTTTTGTTCTTCTGTAATCATTTTTTTCATGCAGAAGCCAGAATGGGGCCTTCTAGATATAAATATCATACTGTCATTCTCTTTCTTAAAAATTATTCAATAATTTTCCACTACTCTCTGGGTAAACATAAAAACCCACACAGGCTCTTCAAGAATCTGTACTTTTGGTTACAGCCTTTCTCTCCAGCTTCATCCTGCGCAAAACATTCTCTTATCTTCTATACAACAGCCACATTTGCAGTTATCTCAGTTCTTTGAAATAGAATGCCCCTTCCACAACAAAACTTCTCTCACTGCCTCAATACCTTTTTCCCTCTTGTTTATAGGAAGCACCCATTCTTTTTTAGATCTCAAATATAACTTCCTCAAGGAAGCCTTCTCTGAACCCCTAAACTAGTCATATTTTTTTGTTGCATCCCTGCCTATTACTCTACCACTTTTCTTCATAACAACTATCAGTTTTATTCATGTATACATTGATACATTTTATATGTATAGTTATACAGCATATATATTTGCACCTATCTTGGTATACAAGATATTATCTAATTAACATTTGTCTTGTAGACTAACCATTTAATTCTATGGGTACCCAAGTATAAGCAGAATATTTCAAAAAGATTTCCAATTAACTCAGGTAAATTTCCAATATTCAAACATTCTGGTTATCCTAGACTTTGTTGTTTTGAAAAGCCATTTTTATTAATGAGTCACTTTCCTGTGGTTTTATACACAGAATTTGCAGGTAAGTGTAACGTTGACAACCTTGATGACACGCTGTGCCATTGATTTAAGGAGCTGCTTCAATGAGGACACTGTGTCTAGAAATTAGTGCCTTCTCAGATTTTCAGAGAACGGTTAGCATAGTACTGTTCAGTTTGATACTCTTATCAACATTCTTGGTCTTTATCTTTTTGCTTATCTCTTTGTAAGCACGACTCAAGATGCATAAAATATGAGTAAATACATTCTTAGCGAAGTCAATGTTCACTTGTTTCCCATTATTTATTTTCTGTCCCCTGCGCTGTAAGCTGTATTGATTCTTACTGGTAGCCAGGGTCTTATCTCATAACCTTTAAGACACCAAAAGTGGAGACACTCAAAATCTACACTGAATTTCAATTTCTTCCAAAATCTTTTCTAGGGAGAACAGCATGAAGTAGTACTCCTACCTCTAGGGCTGATAATTGGTTTTTAGCTTCAGTTCCTAGTTACCTTGTGGGGTTAAGTCATTCAGCAATTCAGTCCTCTAATTTCTTTCTGTGTACAATATGGAACTTAATTAATAGATTCCTTGGGTATCTTTCATCTCTAAACTGTATAACTAGAGACAAGGCAAAAGTCATTGTATCGATATTTTATTGCATATTCCAAAATTAGCATATAGACTTAAAAATTAAATATAAATCTATAACATAAAACTTTTAATATATATTTTCCCATACATATGCATGTATGAATACAAGTAGTGATATACATTAAAAAACTGTAAAAAATAATGATTCCCATTCTCATCAATCGTTGAAGCAGAAGAAAATTAGAGATATCAGGTAGCTTCATCTGTAAATAATACTAATGACAAAAATCATGCTTGATTTGAGTTATTTTGGTTGAATTATTTAACTGTGACATAAATCATTATTTGAAATTGAATTTTATGAAGTTATAGTTTCTTAGCATCATTTAAAAATAATGTAAACTCATTAGGTCCATGCAATCAAAAATTTCTAATTTGATTTGGCAGACAAAGCCAATTTTTCAGTATCTAAATAGCAAAATGAATTTAACAACCACAGAAACAACCAAAAAATACATAGTAGGCAATTATTCTTCTTTGTTTATAGCTCCAGGACGATGTTCTCTATTGTTGTAGTCCATATAGTATATTTTCAATAAACTTGGAAATTAGAGTCAGTTCTTTATATCTTTAAAAAAAATCTGGAATTTTCCCTCAAAGGGAGACTACAGTACAGACCAAACTTGCTGTATAATTTAATCAGCTCTGTGCAAAATCAAAATGTGGGTGCCTTTGTTCAAAAAGCAGGAAAAATTGCCATTAAAGATTATAAAATATAAAGGCATTTTTCCTCTTTTTCTGCAGTCTTTCTATTTGTCATGACATTTAAAAAATTTTGCTATTTAATATCATTCATAGTAAAGAAGAAAAATTGAATTTTGAATAATTAACATGAATTGTATGTATTAATATGAATTGTATTGAATGACACGGTTTCACATGCAAACTTAACCATGTACAATTTGGATTTGTAGCTTGTACTTGCTTATGTATTTTGCTCTTCCCCAATAGTGAAAATATTGTATACTACTAACACAACTAATTTTAATGCTTTTGCAGATTCTGTGGACACTCCATCCTTGACTTTCTGATGCATAAGGCAGCACTAAAAAGAACAAAAGCAGTTTTTCTTCCCTTTTCCTCTGTGTCATAATTTTCTCTGTAAGTGATCGGCTAATGCAGGAAGGTAACACAAGTAAGAAAGAACCTGATAGAGTTTCTTGGTCATTCCTGTTTCTTAGAAAGGCATTGTCTTTTTTCTACATTCAAAGCAAGTTTTAGTTAGGAAGAAAAGCGTAGCCTCTTGAGGCTGTCAGCCTTGTTCCTCCGCGCACGCGCGCGCGCGCGCGCACACACACACACACACACACACACACACACACACAGTTATAGAGAATGGGAGAGCAAGGGAGGATGGACATACATATTACTTGTATCTCCTCTGCTCATTCACGTATACCGCTGTCCCACAAGGCTTCACTCCATAGATAAAACTATTAAGAATTTTAAGATGGCAACAGCAGAGCATTGGACTGAGGACACAATTAGATTCTAATCCACTACTGGATGATGCAGTCCTATGTTCTGCTTTTTGAAAACTAACAGTATCTAAGACTCCTGAGAAGGAACAAGATAGGATTCAGAATCAGCAGGTGGTTGATTTAAAAGGTATACTTAAATGTGGGAAGTGTCATTGAGAAATTATTGGTAAAGGTGGAAGACTGAGTAGAATTTGCTTTACAAGAAGAATTAAGAGTAAATTAAAAAAAAAAAACTATTTGGATCCTTAATGAATTATATTGATTATTAGTTATTCGCAGAACTTAAAAATATAAAATAATTGAATAAATGGAATCCTGACTTTTTCCTCTTTGAAAATACTAATCGAATAAAATTTAAGTAATGTTGGGATAACAACTGCTAGGAAGATTCAGTTATAAAACTTAAAGGAGTTGGTAGAAACCATAAGATTGTGTGATAAGTAAATATACATAAAACATAAATAAGGATAGAAAACAAATGAAATGCTTTGAAAACTGTAAAAAAACCTTTTTCTCTCTCCTCCTCCTCCTCTCTCTCTCTCTCCCCCTCTCTGAATAATTAATAAAGCCTATCCCAAATTCACTGAGAACTATGTGGAAACATTTATGTGCCTTTTTCTGTGAATGAGCCATTTTCCTTCACTGAGTTTCTGGCTAACAAAGCATCCCTTTCTCTGCAGGGAACAATGGAATGAGGACAAAGTTTTCAAGATGATTTGTCAAACCTACAGTACGTACTACCGCAATATGTAGAACTAAATCTTTTGCTAGCAGAAAGGCAGTAGAGGGAGTCAAGCAGGCCAGATTTAAGAAGTCCATGTAATTGAACTGTAGAGATTTAGTAGTTTCTAAATGTCACCAGGCACTTTTTAGTATCTAGTGTTTCAGAAGGGAAATTGGATTAAACAGTAGCAAGCTAGAGGCCTCTGATCTGTTCACCACAAGCTGTGGTCCTCAAGCTACTTTAATCAAATCCTTTGGGGACATGTGAGATGAGGTTAAATGCCCAAGACCCTTAGGGATACCGGAAATTTCACTTCTGTGGTTTGGGTAGTTCTGCTAAATTACTCAAATTTTATTCCAAGGTAGAGTTCTAGGCAATGATATGTGGTCTTGAGGGTATTGGCTTTTTTTTTTTTTCCTTGTCAGATTCAGATTCTGTTTCTTAAATGAAAACTACTTTCTTTCTACTTAAAAAAGGAAAAAATATTTTAAAAGCTCTTTAGAATCATATAAACATGGGGTTGAGCATTAGTTTAAAAAATAGCTCGATGTGAACTTTGCAATCTTAGTTGACAGAAGTGGAATTCATTTTCCATTGTTAAAAACACTACCACCATCATTGTCAACATCACTGTCATCATCATCGCTCCATATCACAGTGAGAATTTAAAGTGATCAAAACGTATAAATAGCCAGGCACCAGAAGACATTTTAGTTTTGAGTTCTGTTAATACCATCTGAGATGTGTTTTTACTCCCTAACTTCCTTTTTTCTTCTTTTTAGAATGTTCCTAGCATTTTGTTTCCCATGACATAACTTTTCCATCCTTCTACTTTTAACATATTATTGTTTTTATTTAATCTTTTAAAACTAGATAGCATGTAGTTGGATATTCCTTTTCTATGCAAGTTATAATAACACTTACTTTTAATTTGGGTATTTAGAACACTGGTGTGTTAGACAGAAAATGATGTATTTTTATTTAAATCCACCATTTTATAGTTTTTTCCCTATTTCTGCCTTTTTTGGTTCATTTTTCCTCCTTTCTTGACTTTTTCTTAAGATTAGTTGGGTTTTTCTATTTTTATCATACCCTTTTATACCCATTTTTTTCTTATTAGTTATAACATTTTCTATTATTTTTAGAGGTTATCTTAAGGTTTAAAATATACATCGTCATTTTATCACAGTCTACCTTCAAATTATATGATTTTATCTCATGCATAATGTAAGAAACTTACAATATTACACTTTCATTGCTTTTCTCCCATATATTGTGCTATTGTTATCTCATATTTTACTTCTTATATTATTCACTCTTCAATACATGGTTACTTCATTATTTGCACTATCATTTTTCCTTGAAAGTGGTTTTCAAAACACATATATTTTACATTTACCCTCATATTTACCATTCTGATTCTCTTCACTTCTTACATAGATTCAGATTTCTTCTGACAGAATCATCTTTTTTTCTAAAGGATTTCTTTAATATTTCTTTTAGTACTTAGTGTAGATCTCCTGGCAATGCCTTCTCTCAAATTTTATCAGCAGAAAAAGCCTTATTTCACCTTAATTTTTGAAACACATTTTCACTGGGCCCAGAGATCTGGATTATCATTATTTTTTTGTTTTTCTTTTAATATTTTGAAGATGTTGCTCTATTAATTGGGTTTGCATGACTTTGGGTAGGAAGCTCCCTATATGTCTTACCTTATTTCTCACTGTATTGTATATTTTTATTTTCCTGTCTGGCCTCAACACAGTCTTCTTATGATTTTCAGCAGTTTCATTATAATGTATCTAGGATTTTCTTTTTCTTTTGCCTTCATTTGAAAATAGCCATTGTTTGTTCAAATATTATTTCCACCCTATCTCTTTCTTCTCTTCCTGGATCACCTGTGACATTAATGTTAGACTATTTTATATCTTCTCACAGCTTATGAACAGGATTTCCTGTTATTATATTCTCCTCTTTTTTCTTTGTTTTTCGTTTTTGAATGATTTTTATTTACTTATCATTGGGTTCTCCTATTTCCTCAGCTGGGTTGAGCCTGATAACAGCCCATTGAATTAATTTTAATTCTATGATATCATGTTTATAATTTCTGGAATTTCCATCTTTCCCATTTGAAATAAAATTTAAATTTCTTCTGAAAGTCCCTATCTACTTATGTGTTTTGCCCACATTGTATACTAGATATTTTAAGATATTAATGATTTTATTTTAAAGTTTTTGTTTGATCGCGTGGGGTAGGGTAAGGGAGACACTGGCTTCTGGTATAAAATTGAAGGAGGCAACAGAAAATCAGTAATGAAATCAAATCATATTTTAATGCAGTATTAAAAAATCATGATTAATGCAAAAATCCACAATGAACAAAATGTTGACAGGCTTCAAGTTCCTCCAGCAGTGGGTTACCATTGCCTTGTGCTGACTATGGGGCTGGCATGCTGGAGTGTTTTCCATTGTTCTTCTTCTACCTTCAGCTTTTAAATCCTGCATGACTGTCCATGGAGGAGCTCCCTCCCTACCCTCTTGCCTCCTCATTGAGCTATACAGACTGCTACTGCTTCATATTTGCCACTACTCTTGTGCTATGAATGGCTGGGGGTTTGTCCTCAGTTCTCCTGGTCCATCCTGAGTTTTAGAAAGGGCCTGTGGACTTAGATCTCAATGGTGAGAACTTCCTAGTACTTCTGTCACACACACTCCACCCTGCCCTTGGCAGACAGCCCTGCCTTGTAGGAGCTCTTAGACAGGAGAGTGCCCTACCTCTGTTATGTGATGTGGACCTCTGCTTTGTCTATTGAGACCAAGAAGGTTTTAGTTTTGTTTCTTTTGCTTTTGCCTTGTTCCCAGGGGGAAAAGTTTTGCTTCTAATCTACCTTAGAAGCACTGTATCTTTGCCTGGTGTGATACTGCCTCGGAATGAGATGTCTTGCTCTTGTTTTCTGTGAGGAAAGATCTTAAGGGTTTTGCTTTCCATGCATTTTTGCTTTCCATGGAGTTGCATGGTGCTCTTCCTGTCTCCCAGTTGTAATCCACGATCCCTGCACACCTCTCCATCTGACATGCCCTCTCTTGGTCATTTGCCCTTAATCTTGTTGTTGAGCACCCAGTGGAAGACAGTAGAAAAGAGCTTGTAAATAAATGTAGACTCCGCTTCTGTCTGGGGGCTCCCAGGTATTCTAAATTGATACATTAGCCCATTTTTGGACATTGGGGATTTGATGAAACTTTAACTGATCTTTCCTTATCCACCTCCATGGTGACCACTTCATCTGCCAATGTTCTCCCATGGACAAAGCAGCTCATGGATCCCTTTTCCCTCAGAGAGCCCTGTCATAGTTTGGACTTCAGTTTCCATGGTTGCCTCACAACCTCCATTATCTGATGGCTTCAAGACCAGTTATGATTCTCTATATTATCCACACTAGTCTAAATTTTAGAATGCGAATGATGTTTTCTTGCAAATTTCTCCATTCTAAGCAAAAGCTGAAGTCTTCAATTAGGTTAAATTTGAGTGAAAAAATTTCATCTAGTCTGTCTACTTATAATATAGAATTGTGGGCCATTAAGATAAAGAGAAATTCTCACCCTATCTCACCAAGCTAGGGAGCCCTTTGTGGTATCATTTTCGCTGTATTTCTCTCACGTCTAGGCTCATACCCAGCTTCTCTGCAGTTGTAAATAGACACGCCACTCAGGTCTGGCCAAAGGATAATTTATAAAGGTTGTATTCCCCACTGAAACACTCTGCAGAATTCTTCATTCTCCTTCCTCATTTTTAGAATGAATTGGAAAAGTAAATAGGGACTTGGAAAATTGAGAAGATGTACAATATTAGCAGCTTGTGTGCCCATAGTCTCCACCTCCCTTGCCATTCCCTGATTTACATTGTTATATGTCATGGTAGAAATAGTCTTCTATTAACGCAATTTATATTTGCATTATTATTACCTCCATGTAGAAATTAAACTTATCCTTGTTAATATATTTCCCTTCTCCCCTTAAGACTCTTCTTCAGACAAATCTATCATCCAAAATGGAAGCAGGTGAGAGAGGTCTGATTGATTATATTTCAGGACATTAATCATGCCATGCTCATAAGTGAGGGGAACTTCCTCTTTCCTCTTCTTATCAACATTGTCCTGTCTTGCACTCACACAAACTCAATGGCTTCTCTCTATTCTTCTGACCATGTATTTTCTCTTTTACTTCTTTACCACTTCTACCTCCTTCTTCTCCTCCTCCTCTTCCTTTTCCTCCTCTGTTTTCTCCTACCTCCTCCTTCCTCTCATACTCTTCATTTTCCTCCTTCTTTTCTCTCTCTGTCTCTCTCTCTCTGAGAATGTTAACAATATTTCCTTTTAAGGATTTTAAGGATTGTGTTGTTTCCACATCTTATGTTTCCCAGAGTACTAGCTCTTCCCAACAGTCCCCGGGGATTCTGAGTTAAGCAGTGATGTCCCTGCATAAGTGGAAATCATTAGTTAGCCTTGGCTTACACAGAGTAGGATTGAAGCTGAATTTCACCAGGAAAATAAGTGAATTTTCAATTTCTGGCTCCCTTTGGGTTCTCCAGATCCTCTCTCTCCAAATACCCCCATTGTTGCTGATTCTTACACAAACAAAAGAGAAACATCTCGGGTAATCAGCTCGTGATGCCTCTCATCTGTTACTTCTCAGCTTGACATTCACCCTTTAAAGCCATCCTCACAAATGCTTTTCCCAGATCCTTTGCCAGCCAGCTTCCTGTTAGAGTCTACAAATGCAAAGTGTAAGTAGGAAATTGGGAGGGAAAAAAAAGATATTAAACATGTTTTTCTCTACTTCTGCTGGCACTTGTGGCAGTGGCTAGCAGTGGTTGTGGCAAAAGTGGAGGCAGCTGTAGCAGCCACCATGTGTGGTCTCCTGAGACAGCGGGATCCCCACATCAGTGGGTTCAGTGGTACAACGATGGGGGACCTCTGGGTAACAGCAGTTTCCCTTTTGCTCATTCAACCCTAGGAATGACAGTGGCTTTAGCAGTTGTTAAATTTTGTTTAACCTTCCCATCCATCCCCTTTGTGCTTCTTCAAGCCTCACATCAACTTTCACCTGCTGCTGGTTTCCATTTTCCTGAATAGCCACTGACAACTAACTGCCTTTCAGCCTCCCACACTATGGTCTTCACCCTTATTTGGGGAGGGCAGTAGTGTCAGGAGAGCCAATTGACCCTTAGAGTGTAAATAGCATATCCTGCTGACCTTGAACCCATTTCCAAGCCCTTTTGAAGGTCTGTGGTTGGAATCTCAATATGTCCACCTTAAAGATTCTTTGTCAATGTAGACCTGCACAGTCCTAAACTGTTTTCAGAATATAGCAACCACACACTTTGGTTTGCTGAGTTGCAGTGTTAAATGTCACATTCTATTTAAATCCAAGTTTCCAACCTGGTAGAAAATGAATCTCCACTGGGACTTCTCTGGAGAGATTCTTAACAGAAAGGACAGGATGTGCTTACCCTCGCCCCTCAAGGCCCAGCTTATCGGGAATTCAAAGTCTGCAGTTTTATTCTATTTCTTGAAGTACAGACAGTTTCACTGTTTTTTTTTTTTTCATTATTCTTTTATAAAGTCATCTTGTTAGTAGAGGAAATTTTGGGAGCCTCTTCAGTTTCTCTGGAATTTAAAGGTTGTCTAGTTGAATTACTTCATAAATCACCCTACCCACAGTCATGCACCCATTTGTGTTGGATATTTTAAACTGCATCCAATAACTGTTTCATTGAATATGTTCACATGTATACAATTTTTTTCTCCTTGCTTTTAGTACAGGGTCAGAAATGTGACCTTTGTGGAGTGATAACCCTCCACATTATGGAAATCTTCTTCTAATTAGTTAGGCAGAAACACCAAGGTATAGACAAATTTAAGACAATATGTAGCTCTGAATTTTAGGACATTTCCTGTATATATATTTTTTCATTCTCCTTAGCCCTTCTGCTCCCAGTATCTGTTACCCTCATATTTTGCTACTATACTCTAACAATAATTTAAAATTCAAAAGTAATTCAATTTTTCTGAAGAAAGAAAACCTAGGCAGAGAAAGCCTGAAGAACTTGCTTAAGCTCAGGCATCTGGCACATTTTGGCATCAGAATTGGAACCATGTGCTGTCTTTGCAGAAATTACATGCAAACAAGCTCAGTACATCAAAGTGCATCTTCTCGCCAAACGCCAGGCTTTGAGTATCTGACTAAAAGCACCAGGGAGTCAATCCCTCCCCCTAGAGAAAACATTCAGTCTCCACCACCTTTCTTGAGTTCCAAACACTTGTATTCCATCCTGATCTCACCAGAAATCCCACTGGGTTGGCCTGTTTGGATTGGTAACTGGAAGGACGCTTGGCTCCAAAGCTATGCTGTTCTGAATACTCTCAGGCTACAGGTGGTAGTTAGCTAGCTCTTGAACCCATTCCTTTGTGCATTCCAGACCATTGAAACCCAGTTTCAGTGAGGAATCCAGGTTTCTTGTCCTTGGGGAGAAGAATTGTCACAAAGATTTGTAATTGTCATGCCCACGCTAATTATCTACTGCTAAAAGTTAACTAACACTAGATACTCTGGTAAATGTAAATAGTGACTCCCAATAAAAACACTACTTCTATGGATCATCCTTGATATTTCTAAGCATGTGACATTGGTGAATTTTGGTTTTGTATTTTTGTATTCTAAGCTCTGCCTTGTCCTCCATTGCTTATGTGAACCTTCTGGGGACCAGAGCCTAAGAGATCACAAGATTCCATCTAGCGTCTGCAGATTTCCAGGTCTATACTCACCGCTGACAATAAATATAACATTGGGCTAACTAAAATGGCTTATTTTAGATACTTTGGCATTAAACCACTTGATTAATTGCACATTTATTTCATTTTGCCCTATAGATAATATAGCTGATTCAATTTATTTTTATTCAAGCCACTTGTCTCATTGGTCAGCTGCAAGAGTTTTACAATAAATGTTTTAAGTTCTTACATTTCTGTGCTACTCTAAAAACTACAAATGGCTTTTATACATATTTCTCACACTCAAGCCTCTGGGGTGGACACTGTTTTAATCATGTTAAATGTGTGGCATCTGAGGGTCAGACAGGTCGTGTGGTTTTCCTAAGTCTTTGAGCTGTCAAATCACACAGCTTACATTTTTGATGTTATACATTATGTTTGAGATGAAAGAAAGCTCCTATTTTATTTTAAAATTACAGGTGTGAAATGAAAATAATGTTAAAGAAACACTTCTAACATAAAGAAATAAAAAGCTTACTTCTTTCTGTAACTGCCTTATATCACTTAGCAACCTGTCCACCAGGCTTATCCATGTTGTTGCAAATGACAGAATTTCATTATTTTTTATGGCTGAATCGTGTCCAGTTGTGTATAGATACCACATTTTCTTTATCCATTCATCTGTTGATGGACATTTAGTTTGAGTCCATATTTCGGCTAATGAGAATAGTGCTGCAATAGACATGGAAGTACAGATACCTCTTTGACATTCTGATTTTATTTCTTTTGGATATGTACCCGGTAGTGGGATTGCTAGATCACGTGGCATGTTCTTGCTCATATGTGAAAGCCAAAAAAATTGATCTTGTACAAGTAAGAGAGTAGAATAGTTGTTACTAGAGGCTGGGAAGAGTAGGTGGAGGGGGAAATAGGGACAGGGTGCTTAATGGAAACAAAATTACAACTAGGTAGGAGGAGTAAGTTTTAGTGTTCTATATAGCACGGTAGGGTGACTACAGTAAACAACAATTTATTTTATATTTTCAAATAGGTATAACAGAGGATTTTGAGTGTTTCCAAAAGAAAATGATAAATGTTTGAGGTGATGGATTTGCTACTTATCCTTTTTTGATCATCACAAAATGGACACATGTATCAAAATTTCACAGTGTACCTCAGAAATAGGTACTGTTATTATGTGCTAACTAAAAATAATAAAAAGCTTACTTTGTGATAGGTTAGAAAAGTATATATCCAGTGTTTTTCCTGGGGGATGGGGGCTGCTCTTTTTGCATGGGAAACAGGGACTGTGTCAATGTTGGCTGAATTCTTTGGGGCTTTTTAATAAGACCATCTATCTTTATTTAAGTGCATTGAGCTGCATTCAGAGAAGCTACCTGTTAGCATATACCTCCCTTCTGAAAACAACAGGATGAGCAGAATTTTCTTTAAAACAAAAAGTGAAAAAGATAAATATAGATCAAAATGAATAATGGGGCTTTGCAAAACTTTTCTAATTACCTGAGACAGAAATTATTCTCAGGACCAAAAGTGTTATTTAATTTAAAATTTCTGAAGCTTTTGAATCCTTTCCCTAAACATACTTTGCTAATTTCTGATTTTAAGTATCAAAAGTTGAAAAGCTACAGTAAAACAGCAATTTTAGAGATATGAGCTACCAACCTCATATCTCAGTTAGTTGGATAAAGCATAATAAAACAGTGTTTCAAAAATAAAAATGTAACCGTTATTCTTACTTTTGGATATTATGTGAAGGAATGATATTTGTGAAAAATGTATTTTTATGTTTCATAAATTTCTATAGCTTTTCCTGAGTGTAAAAATTATGTCAACAGTTCTGAGTTATCCAGTCAACTTCAGAGAATAAGGCTGTGAGATTGCGTCAACAGGAAACTTTTAGGATATTGTAGAATAACTGAAAATAAATAAATAAATAAATAATAGAATGACTGACAGAATGACTAAATGAATGAATGAATGAATGCCATATGTCTGGCTAAAATTCCATATAGGTTCTACCTGTTAGGAATGTGAAAGTATATGTCTGTTTTTCTTGTCATTGCTTTTAAGCAGGAATAGAACAGTTTCCAAAACTTAGTGCTATTATGCATGTGCATGTGTGTGTTTACATATGTATACATGCACGTATACAGTCATACGCACATGAAGAGCATTTCAGAGGTGGTACTATACCAATTATTTGCCAGATATTTTAGATGTTTGTGTGTGACCACTATTACACTGTTCATTCACTTGGAGTTGCCTGGACATAAATCTTCACTAATCTCCTCATCTGTATGTAAAATGACAGAATGGAACGTATCTTTAATTTCTACTGTCCCTCTCACTATTGCCCTCTCAAGGCCACAACCATTTCTCTCCTGTGAACCGCAGCCCCCTGTAACTTCTCCCTCCTTTTGCACTTGCCATTCTCCAGATTACATTCTCAGGGATGTTTCTAAAACTTTTTTTTTTTTTTTGAAAAGCTACCATTTATTAGAACCAATACAAGATTATGAAAAGGGGAAAAGAGGAGGGTGGAAGAGGGGGAGAGAATGAGGTCTGCATCAGATGTCAGTTATGGAAACACATAAATGCCTACTTTTAAACATTTACATTTAAAAGATGAACATATATATAGATCACTTATCCTTTTAAAAAAAAATCAAAAGCAGACATGTTTGGCTGAAATAAAACCAAGAAACACAACCGAAACTCCCCCACAAACCTAAAAGTCCACAGAGAATTCAATTTTTCATTTTCATTCAGAAATCTGGCTACAAAGTATGATTTGTGTTGCTGCTCAGGATAGAGAGTGCTGAAAGAAACTCAGCCTCTTGAGTCTCTTAGATCCCATCCTGCGGGAAATGGTGGGAAAGCCAGCGGGCCACGGGTGAGTCAACTCCTGGCTGCTTGGCAGTATGCCAGACTATGCTCTCTCCATCCTCCAGGATTCCACAGAACTGTCTGGTACCGCCAGTGCTGGGTGAACAGTGGGAGCAGAGTCCACAAAACACAGAGAACCAGAATGTGACCACTAGGGGCCAGGACCTTGTGCTTTTTCATGGATTACAAATCTAGGGCCAAGGAGAGGGAAAAGAGAAAGAGCCCTATTGGGAAAAGGAGCTTGTTGAGCCCCTAAACTGAGATGGAAAGTACACATATAGTAATAACTTTCATCGGGTGTCGGGCAGACAGGAGGGGGGAGGGGGGGATGGGTATATACACACCTAACGGGTGCAGTGCGCACATCTGGGGGATGGACACGCTTGAAGCTGTGACTCGGGTGGGGCAAGGGCAATATATCTAACCTAAACATTTGTACCCCTGTAATACGCTGAAAGAAAACACACACACACACACACACACACACACACACACACACACACACACACGCACGCACATTTTATCACTCACTGCTCCAAACCTCTCAATGGCTATTCATTGCCCTTATAGAAAAGGCCAAACTCCTTGGGTGTCTGTCTTACAAGGTCTGCTGTGACCTCACCCTTGCTGTCTCCAGCTTTACTTCTCTATTAGTCCTGCCCACTCTACAGGCTGTTCCTTCCGGGGAAACTTCCCAGGACTTCCTGCCTAGGAGTTTTCACTCGTCACGTACTACCTGCATGGCTGCATGCAAAATATTTTATTTGTCTCCACTCCCTAAATCTTTTGCCCTTTTCCTTGATTATTTTCTTTAATAAAATTCACCCTTTCAATATTAATTTTTCATTTATTTACTCTGAGGGGATTTTTATCTAATCCCTCAAATTATTATTGTTCCTTGGTTATGATCCTGCAGAGTATTCTGTACTACTCAATCACATATTTAATTTATTTTTACAAAATGGTGTATAATTTTCTTTCACAGTAAATATAAAAATATAAGGGCAGTAATCATTTCAACCTGCTCTTCATCTCCATTTATAGCATCTTACATCAACGAACACTATATATTATAACACAATAACTTAGTTAACCTATTGATTAATTAATAGTGCTTGAATTTGGTAGATCATGTATCTAAACTGAGTAATAGACTATCTGTAACAGTATTGATTACCTGGGAAATAGTTGTTATTATAATAACTGTAATTGTAGCTTAAATTTGATGTGGTATATTTAATGCAGTTAAAAGTTTCTTCTTTGATGCTTTGATATTCTGTATAATTCAATCATGCATTTGATAATATACCTTCAAAACTCAGTTTCTATATATCTCTTTTCTCATGAGGCATCTATCCTAAATGATTATCCTTTTAAATTAAATATCATCTAATCAGAAGGTCTTTTTTAATCGTACAGGACCCTTGGCTGGATCACTCTTATAGGAATACAGCAGTGGAAGACCTGTCAGAACAAATCAGAGTGCCAGTCCCTCAGTGAGCAGCGGGCAGCTTTTATCACATCCGTACACCATTCAGGGATGATGCTGAGTTTGAATGGGCCGGAGTGTTCTATATCTTCTATTTGTAAAATGGGGAAGAAAACTATTTTCTTAATAATATTGACTGATAACATGCACTGCATTGCATTCACTATTTTTCAGGGTTCATTTGTTGTTGTTCTTGTGAAGATAAAAACTAAAGTCCAGTCAGAATAATTCAGTAATTTTTAAAACACTGTAATGTACATGAACACACATGTGTGTACACACACAGACACCATAAAAAAAAAAACAGTTGGCAAACATGTATATCTCACCACCAATACAAAAAAATAAGAAAAAAATAATGATGGAGATTAATGTTCACCTGTTAATTTAAAAAAGTTGAAATAATGAGAAATTTCACTTAGACTTATGAAATTCACTTTGCCTACTTTGGAGTTCAGATTGACTGCAATAGTCAGAGAAGTTCCACTCCATCTGTCTAGCTAAGTTCATCAATAACCAGAAAAAATATATAACTTAAAAAAATACAAAGATTTATTAAGAACGTTACAGTGAAAATAATTATAAGGTTCCTATTATGAGATTCTGATATAAATCTCCAGAATTTTTTCACTAACAAACTGATGCACACCCTTCGCTAGGAAAGAGCCCATTCTACGAAGTGAAGTATCACAAGAATGGAAGAACAAACACCACATGTACTCACCATCAAATTAGTATTAACTGACTTAACTGACCAACACTTAAGTGCACATATAGTAGTAACATTCATAGGGTGAAGGGCAGGTGGGAGGGGTGAGGAAAGGATGGGTATAGTCATACCTAATAGGTGCAGTATACACCGTCTGAGGAATAGACATGCTTATGGCTCTGACTCAGGTGGGGCAAAGGCAATATATATAATCTAAACATTTGTACCCCCATAATATGCTGAAATAAAAAAAATTATCTGGATTCTTCTTCCAGTCTTGCTAATTTTTAGTCCATCTTAGTTTCTTTGGTAATAATATTTTAATGCACAATTTATTATATAAAGATAGTATAATATACTAGTAATCTTTTACACTAAAGGCCAAATTCAAATCACAGCACCACCGTTATTTCCTGTGTAATGTTTGAAAAGGACCTTGTAATGAAATGACATTTAATCTAAAAGGACGATTATTTAGGACACATTTCATTTAAGGAAGAATCATTTAAGACAAATTGTTTAAAATTTGGGGGACTCAGGCTTTCCTCCATAAAATAGAATTGATGATACAATATCTCACATGGTCATTAATAAAGATTTAATAAGCTAACACATAAAGTATGTACAATAGTTCTCAGCACATAAAAATATGCATTAAAAGTTAGCCAGTTTTTTAAAAAATATATATTTAAGTTTTATCTGTTTTAAAATCTCTTGAAGTGTATTCTTTAGTTTTTTAAGGTAAGTTCTGTGGTCAGCATTTTACCACTGGAAAACTAACCTAAGACAAAAACCGATTACTATGTTGCCATTATTTAGTAAAGAAAGAATACGGGTCAAATGGAAACCATGCAGTTCCATTCCAAGACCCTGTTTCCAGGAGCCATGTTTAATCAATATCTTTTATTTTTTCCCTCTTAGGTGATTGTTTTGTGGTTATCACGTGATTGAGAGCCCTTCTCACCTTTGGGCATTCAAGTAAGATGATCTTATTCTTTTGGAAAAGGACATAAGAAGTAGTCATCTTAGGTCAACTCTTCTCTCTGTCTAACAAAAAAGAGGTCTCTCTTTTCCTTCTTTCACTAGAACTGTGAGATACAGAAGACCAAATAAAACAAGGTTGATGTCCCAGGAAAAAAGTGGCCTGGGCAGAGAGAAAGATGTCTAAGTACATTTTTTGTACAATCAGTCAGACGTATGAGGGACATTTATTAAAAAGTGATTCTTCAAAATATGCAAAGGCATGAACAATATATATATAATATATATTGTGCATCGTTTTTATATGCCAGAGTATGTGTTTTTATGTAAAAAGTTTAAAATATTTATGAAATACCTATTATGTACCAGATATTGTTCTTAACTTTAGAAAGACGGGGTGAAGGAAATGAAGGATATATATGCTGTCATCTGGGAGGATAAATGAATAAATATATAAAGTGATTTTAGTAGGAAAATGTACCACGAATAACTTAAAAGATGGTAAACTGAGATTTTATGAGTGAGAAATGATATGCCACTTGAAAATCTTGGAAAGTGCATTCCAGGCAGAGCAAAGATGAAAAGCAGTGGTCGAGAGGAAAATAATTACAATATGGCTGGGAATTAAGAAGCAGTCAGACAGATGTACAAAATAAGTGTCACAAGTAGTTCAACATCAAATTAGAATGTTAGGTAGGGACAAAGTCATCTATGGTCTTATAGAGCAAATGAAGTTGGGATCTATTAATAGTAGCCCAAATTCATTCTTAATTCAACAAATATTGTATGCATACAAAGTGCCAGGCACTTTGTGACATTCTGAGCATATTTCAATGAAAAGTGCATTTGATACTTTATCTTCTTGTATGGGCTCCAAATTGAAAATTTAATATCTGGCAACTACATAAAAGAAAAATCCCTGAAAAGTATAAAATAAATTAAAAAGGATATAATTCAATAATTCCACCAAGATCCTAGGACAGAGTTTCAATATTAAAAAATTTTGATGTTCATCAATTCTTTAATTAAACAATTACCACACTGATATTGCATGCAATATATAAAAGCTTGAATCATTTATAGGACCATGTATGTAAAATCAATAACAAATAATTTTCTAAGCAAAGTGCAAATAATATGGGAACTGAAAAATAAAATGACACATTGTACTCAAGTTTCTTAGAACCTACATTAAATTACAAATACCCTAAGTGATCTTGTTACATATAAAAAAAAAAACAGACACCATTAAAATAGTGTGTATAAAATGTAAAACTAAACTTTATTGCATGCCAAAAATATAGAACAAAATTTAATGCAGTATAAATGACTCATAAATGTTCATGCCTACATTTAGAAAATCCAGGTGATTTCAAAGCCTAAAATCCATGTCAGCCAATTTAAACTGAATTGACCTCAGATATTGCCACTAATAGCACCTGGGGACATGAGGCCATAAAAAAACAGATTACTGTAGCTTAAATAATAGAGAAATTGCATAGCATATCAGACCAAACCTTTTTCAAAATTAACTTTGCCCTATTTTTTATTTATTTATAATTAGAAAATAAGAAAAATGGATTTGGGTATTCCTTTTATCTCATTTCATGGGAACAATGATGATCCATTATCATCTCCTTTCTGTTTAAATAGCAGATTTATTGAACATAAACCTTATATGATGGCCTTGTGGAATTAGGTATTATACAAGGATTTGTTCTGACATGCCCATTAAGTTGAGTGATTATACCTGTCAGGGAAAAAAAAAATTCTAACGTCTGTCACTGCCAAGTTAATCAAAGGCTCTGAAAATCCATCTTTGTTTTTTGAGATCCATAATGAATATTTTATATCAATTAATTTTGTGGGAAACTCAGTTTTCATTCAATGATCCATATTAGGCATACATGTGAATTAGGGGAAAAACTAATATTTATTGAAAAACATAAGCTGGTTTCACTCCAATATATTGGTTTTCTTTATATTTAAATGGAATCGTATCACAATGGAACCCCATCAAAACATACTTCATGTTGATGGATTGAGAAAAAAATCCTAGACTACATTATACTCTCTGAAACATAACCATTAATATTTTTAAATTTTTGTTTTGTTTTGTTTGGGATGGAATATGAAGGGACCAGTGTTATGAAATCAAATAATCTGTGAATATGGGAGCCTAGAGGCAGAAGTGTCTCTGAAAATACAAACTAGGAATTTGTAGAAATAACAGGAAGGGCTTTGGACATGGTACAAAGTATTGAATGGAAATTTTATCCAAATGTACCTAAATTTCCAACTAAACTCTTTCTGGCATCTGGATTAAATACGTACAGATTACATACATACTCATTTTAAATTGAAAGTCCAATTAAAATGCAAACTCCTCTGCAATACTTTCTTTAGCTTCCATCTGCAGACTTTTTCCTCCATCAACTCTCCTATACAGCACTTTGTATTCACTTTTATTGCGATATGTATCCTCCTATGTCATAATCATTAATGTGTATCTTTTCTTCTCTCTTTTTGTACTCTGAAAATAGCATTGAAACAAAATATGCATAATTCTTCCTATAGGATAGGAACTGAATGCATTCATATCTGTATTCCCAGATGCTATGACATAATATATGGTTTTGACATATTATGATATATAATAATTTGTTAATTATTTTATTTGCCATATCATAAATCATCAATAAAAGGTAGACAGAATAACTAAATAAATGAGTGTTTGGATGAATAGATGAATATCATATTTTTAATTATTGTAGCTTGGATGCAAAAATTCTTGTAATATGAGCTATAATGGTCACATTAGCTGAACACATGTTGAAAAGTATCTCAAATAAAAAAGTCAGAACAAATTCATTTATATATATTGTATCATTTTATTGTTTTGGCACGAAGACCATTGCACAAAGAAGGATCAGCTATGTTATAATTTTCCAAGTTAAAATGAGTTTTTGCTCAGAAATTTTAAAATAAATTTTCTGAGTCATATAAAAACATCATTATAATAAATTATTAGCCCTATGAACATTATTGGTATTATTATATTATAAAACTCTTAAATTAACTAAATTTAAAACCTTTTGGAAAAGATTCATCATTTTAGATACCATGGAAAACATTCATGATTCACAGGAGGAGGTCAAATCATCAACATTAACAGGAGTTTGGAAAAAGTAGATGTGATTTTCAGAGTACACAAAAGAGAGAGGAGAACATACACATTAGTGAGTAAGATATAGTAGTATTAAAGCTCTCATGAATGACTTTGTGGAGCTCAAGACTTCAGTGGGACAGTAACTACAGATGTGGAAATAGGAGAACTAGAATTAGAAATGGAACCTGAAGCTGTGAGTGAATTGCTGCAATCTCATGATAAAACGTGAATAAATGAGTACTTGCTTTTATGGATGGAAAAGAAAGTGGTTTCTACGGATGGAATTTACTCCTGGTGAAAATGTTGTGAATATTGTTGAAGTGACCACAAAGGATTAAAAATATTACATAAACTTAGTTTATAAAGAAGCATCAGGGTTTGAGAGAGTTGACTCAATTTTGAAAGAAGTTCTATTGTGGGTAAGATGCTGTCAACCAGCATTGCATGCTACAGAGAAATCTTTTGTGAAAGGAAGAGTCAATAAAAGCAGCAAACTCCTCGGCTGTCTTATTTTAAGAAATTGTCACATCCACCTC